>JAUTXX010178975.1:0-15295 GCA_032273605.1 Panulirus laevicauda | reverse complement strand
CTGCAAGAAATATCAGACACCTTATTGCTAATTACAAGATACCTGAAATATTAAGCTTGTTTCTACTTTTTGCATCTAGTCGGTAAAACTTACCATATGACACTTTGTAATGCATGCTATGAAACATACACAATGAATTAACTTTGTAACAGCCTATATGATATTAACCCACTGGGATCTGAGTAAAACACTTTGTGACCTTTGTATTCCTTTAACGCTACTGCTCACAGAATGAGCGCAACAGATTTGTCAAGGTTTTTCGGTACAATTCAAGGTGGAACAAGCACTAAAGAGGGCTGGACAACGAGTAAACAGTGTTGGACAAGCAGCACACAGAGCTGGATAACCAGTATAGAGGATACGACAACCAATATACAAGATGGGACAATCAATACACAGGGCTAGACAACCAATGGACAGGGAGGGACCAGCAGCATACAGGCTAGGAAACCAGTACACGAGGTGGGACAACAAGTAAACAGGGTAGGAAAAATAGTATACAAGGTGGGACAACCAGTGTATAGGGCCGGACAATAAGCATACGGGTCTGGAACCCAATACATAAAGTGGAACAGCCAGCACACAGGGCTGAACAACCAGGAAACAAAGTGAAACGAGCAGCACTCAGGGCTGGACAACCTGTACCTAGGGCTGAACAATGAGCACACAGGGCTGGATAACTAGTACAGAAGGTGATAGAACTAGCACACATGGCAGGGCAACCAGTGCACAAGTTTAGACAACGCAAAGATGAACCATCAGCAAATAGGGCAGGACAACCAGTACACAAGGTGGTAGAACTAGAACACAGAGCTGGACAACGAACACACAAGGTTAGACAACACAAAGCTGGACAATCACCACACAGGGCAGAAGAACCAATACACAAGCTGGTGGAGCTAGCAAACAGAGCTGGACAACCAGTCCACTAGGTGGTAGAACCAGTATCCAGGGTTTGACAACCATTAGACCACTAACACACAGGGCTGCAAAACCAGGACACAAAGCTGAACAACATAAAGTTGGGCAATCATCACACAGGGCAGGACAGCCCAAAAAGAAGGAGGCAGAACTAGCACAGAGGGCAGGAAAATCAGTACAAATGGTGGTAGAACTAGCACACAGGTGTGGACAAACAGCGCACAAGGTTGGAAAACACATTGTTGGACAAGCAGCACATAGGGTAGGGCAACCAGTACACAGTGTGGTAGAACTAGCACATAGGGCTAGACAACCAGTACACAAGGTGTTAGAACTAGTACACAGGACTGGATAACCAATACACAAGGTTAGACAACAAAAAGTTGGACAACCAAAAGATAGGGCCGGACAACCAGTACACAAAGTGGTAGAACTAGTACACAGGGCTGGAAAATTAGCACACAAAGCTGGACAACACAAAGTTGGACAATCAACTTACAGTACAAAAGGTGGCAGAAATAGTACAAGTGGCTGGAAAACCAGTATACAAGGTAGCGATCACACAGGGCTGGACACCAGTATACAATGTAGCAAAACGATCACACAGGGCTGTACAACTAGTACACAGGTTTGGACAACACAAAGTTGGACAATCAGCGCACAGGTCAGGACAACCAGCACACAAGGTGGCAGAACTAGCAAACAGGGCAGAACAACCAGTATTCAAGTGGTAGAACTAGCAAACAGGGCAGGACAACCAGTATTCAAGTGGTAAAGCGAGCATACAGGGCAGGACACAAGGTTGGACAACGCGGCAGGACAACCAATGCAAAAGATGATAGAACTAGTGCAGAGGGTAGGACAACCAGTACACCAAGTGTTATACTTACCACAAAGGGATGGACAATTGCTACACAAGGTGGTAAAACTAACATACAGGGATGGAAAAGAAGTACAAAAGTTGGTAAAACTAGCCCACAGAGTTGGAGAACCAGCACACAAAGATGAGCAACACAAACTTCGACAACTAACATAGAAGGCAGGACCACCAGAACACAAGGTGGCAAAACTAGTACAAGGAGCTGGGAAACCAGTATACAAGGTGGCAAAACGAGAAAACAGGGCTGGACAATCAGCATACAAAGCTGGATAACACAAATTTGGACAATCAGCACATAGGGCATGACAACCACATCACAAGGTGGTAGAACTAGCACACAGGACTGGAAAACCAATACACAAGGTGGCACAACACAAAATTGGACAATCAGTAAACAGGGCAGGATAACCAATACACAAGGAGGAAGAACTAGCACAAAAGGCTGGACAAGAAGTACAAAAAAATGGTAGAACTGGCAAACAGGAATGACAACCAATATCAAAAGCTGAACAACACAAAGTTGGAGAGTCAACACACACGGCAGAGCAACCAGTACACTATGTGGTAGAACTAGCACACAGGGCAGGACAGCCAGTACACAAAGCAGGACAACACAAAGTTGGAAAATCATCATACAGGGCAGGACAACCAGTACACAAGGTGATAGAACTAGCACAGAGGTGTGGACAACCAGTAAACAAGGTTGGAAAAGACAAAATTGGACAATTGGCACACAGGCCAGAACAAACAGTACACAAGATGGTAGAGCTAACACAGAGGGCGGGACAACCAGTTCAAAAGATGGTAGAAGTAGCACACAAGTGTGGACAACTAATGAACAAGGCTGGAAAGCACAAAGTTGCACAATCAGCACACAGGGCAGGACAACTAGTAAAGAAGGTTTGACTTAGCACATATTGCTGGACAACTGGTACAAAAGTTTGTAGAACAAAAACATTCACATTCAACACAAAGGGCAAGACAGCGAGTACACAATATGGTAAGATTAACACACTGGGCTGGACAAACAGTACAAAAGGTCTTCAAAGTAGCATAGGGGGTTAAACGATTAGTACAAAAAGCTAGTCAACACAAAATTTGGATAATCAACAGAGAGGGTAGGCCAACGAGAAAACAAGGCGGTAAAACTAGCACACAGTAAACTAGCACATCAGTAAACAATGTTGGACAACACAAAGTTGGACAATCAGCACACAGGGCAAAATAATCGGTATATAAGGTGGTAAAACTAAAAACCAGAAGACAACCATTACACAAGGTGGTAGAACCAGTACACAGGGCTGGACAACTAATATACAAGGTGGTAGCAAAAAGGGATGGATAACCACTACACAATGAGGTAAGATTAGCTCACAGGGATGGAAACAGGTACAAAAATTGGTAGAACTAGTACACAGGGCTGGACAACGAATTAACAAAGCCGGACAACACAAATGTCAACAATCAACACACAGGGCAGGACAACGTCGATACAAGGTGGTAGAAGGAACTCATAGGGTTGGACAACCAATACATTAGGTGGTAGAACTAGCTCACAGAGCTGGAAAACCAGTACCCAAGTTGATAGAAGTAGCAAACAGGGTGAACAACCAGTACGCAAAGCTGGAAAACAAAATTGGATAGTCAACACACAAGGTAAGAGGGCCAATACACAAAGTGGTAGATCTAGTACACAGGGCTGGATAACCAATACACAACGTGGTAAAACTAACACACAGGGCTAGACAACCAGTAAACAAGGGGGTACAACTAGCACATAGGGTTGGACAACCAGTACACAAAGCTGGACAACACAGCAGAAATAGAGCACAGAGCTGGAAAATGAGTACAAAAATTGGTAGAACTAGCAAACATATTTGTATAACCAGTAGCCAAAGCTAGATAAGACAAAATTCGGCAAGTAAGAAACAGGACATTAAAACAGTAAACGAGATGGTAGAACTAGCAAATGGGGCAGGACAAGCCGTACAAAAAGTTGTAGAACTAGCCTACATGGACGGATAACCAGTACAAAAATTGGATAACACAGAGTTGGATAATGAATTTACAGGGGAGGACAACCAGTATACAAGGTAGTAGAACTAGCACACAGTGTAGGACAACACAAGATTGTTGTACTTGCACACGGGGCTGGATAACCAGTACACAAGACTGAACAACACAAAGTTGAAGAATCATCATAGAAGGCAGGAGAACCAGTAGAGACAAGGTGGTAGAACTAGCTCACAGGGCTGGACAACCAGAACAGAAGGTGGTAGAACTTGCACAAATGGATGCACACCCACGACACAAGGTGGTAGATCTACCTTACAGAGCTGGACAACAAATAAACAAGATGGTATAACTAACACACAAGGCTGGACAACCAATAAACAAGATGGTATAACTAAAACACAGGGCTGGACACAAAGCTGAGCAACACAACGTTGGACAATAATCACAGAGGGCAGGACAACCAATACACAAATTGGTACAACTAGCACAGACAGCAGGATAGCCAGTACACAAGGTGGTAGAACTAGCACACAGGTGAGGATAACCAATACACAATTTCAGAAAACACAAGGTTGGACTGTCAGCACACAAGATAGTAGAACTAGCACACAGAGGTGGACAGACAGTAAAAAAATGTGATATAGATAACATGAAGGGTTGGACAACCAAGACACAAAGCTGGACAACATCAAGTTCGACAACTAACACTCAGGACAGTACAACCAGCAAACAAGGTGGTAGAACTAGCACAGAGGGATGAACTAAGAATTCGCAAGGTGGTAGAACTAACAAACAGAGCTGGACAACACAAAGTAGTACAATCACCACAGAGCGCAAGACAACCAGTACACAAGTTTGTAGCACCAGCACAAAGAGCATGATAACCAGTACACAAGGTGGTAGAATTAGATCACATATGTGGACAACCAGTACTCAAGGCTGGAAGACACAAACTTAGACAATCAGCACAAATGGAAGAACAGCTATCACTCAAGGTGGTAGATATAGAGCACAGAGCTGGAAAACCAGTACAAAAGCTGGTAGAACTAGCATACAGGATTGGACAACCAGTAGCCAAAGTCAGACTATACAAAGTTCGACAAGTAAGAAACAGAACAGTACATCCAGTAAACAAGATGGTAGAACTAGCACAGAGAGCAGGACAAGCAGTGCAAAAGGTTGTAGAATTAGTCTAGTTCGATGGACAACCAGTACAAAAACTGGACAACAAAAAGTTGGATAATGAGCCTACAGGGGAGGACAACCTGTACACAAGGTGGTAGAACTAGCACACAGTGTAGGACAACCTGTGCACAAGATTGTTGAACTTGCACACGGGGCTGGATAACCAGTACACAAGATTGGGCAACTCAAAGTTGAACAATCAACACAGAAGGCAGGAGAATCAGTAGACAAGGTGGTAGAACTAGCTCACAGGGCTGAAAGCCAGTACAGAAGATGGCAGAACTTGCAAAAATGGATGCAAGACCATTACACAAGGTGGTAGATCTACCTCACAGGGCTGGACAACCAGATCAGGGCACTCAGGGCTAAAAACCATTACACAAACTTAGACAAAACAAGTTGGACAATTAACACACAGGACAGGACGACCAGGACACATGGTAGTGGAACTAGCACACATGGCTGGACAACCAATACACAAAGCTGGAACAAACAAAGTTGGAAAATCAATACACAGGTCAAGGCAACCAAAACACAAGGCAGTAGAGCCAGCACACACGATTGGACAACCAGTACAAAAGGTGGGACTACACAAATTTAGACAATCAGCACAGAGGGCAGGAAAGCTAGTACACAAGGAGGTAGATCTACCACAAAGGGCTAGACAAGCACTACACAAGGTGGGTGAACTAACAAACAGAGCTGGACAACAAATAAACAAGATGGTATGACTAACACACAGGGCTGGACAACCAATAAACAAGATGGTATAACTAACACACAGGGCTGGACAACCAATAAACAAGATGGTATAACTAACACACAGGGCGGGACAACCAATAAACAAGATGGTATAACTAACACACAGGGCTGGATAACCATTACACAAGGTTGTTGAACTAGCACAGAGGACTGGGAAAACAGGATACAAGATTGGACAATACAAACTCGTACAATCAAAACACAGGCAAGACAACCAGGACAAAAGTATCGCAACTAGACTAGGCTAGGCAAGCAGTGCAAAAGGTGGTAGAGCTAGTCTACAGTGCCAAAAACCAGTACACAAAGCTGGACAACACAAAGATGGACATTCATCAGAAGGCGGGACAACCACTACACAAGCCGGTAAAACTAGCACACAGGAATGGACAACCAGTACACAAGGTTGGACAAACAAACTTGGACAACTTGGACACAGGAAAGGACAACCAGTACACAAGGTGGTAGAACTAGCACAATTGGCTGGACAACCAGTACAAATGGTGGTAGAACTACCACAGAGGTCTAGAAAACTAGTGTCTAAAAGCTGGACAACAAAATTTTGGACAGTCAGTATACAGGACTCTACGATCAGTACACAAAGTGGTAGAATTAGCACACAGGGCAGGATAACCAGTACACAACGAAGTACAACAAAGAAACAGAGCTGTAAAGGTACACAATGTTGCTAGAACCAAAGTTGGACAATCAGAATACAGGACAGGACAACCAGTACACATGGTTGGTAGGGCTATCACACAGGGTAGGACAACCAGTACACATGGTTGGTAGGGCTATCATACAGGGTAGGACAACCAGTACACAAGGTGGTAGAACTAGCACACAGGGCAGGACAACCAGTACACATGGTTGGTAGAGCTATCACACAGGGCAGGACAACCAGCACACAAGGTGGTAGAATTAGCACACAGGGCTGGACAACCACTACATAACTTTGGACAACACAAACTTGGACACAAGAGAGGACAGCCAGTAAATAAAGTGGTATAACTAGGAAAATTGGCTGGACAGCCAATACAAAACGTGGTAGAACTACCATACAGGTCTGGACAACTAGTACATAAAAGCTGGACTACACATAGTTGGACAATCACCTTACAGGACTGGAAAACCAGTACACAAGTTGGCAGAACTAGCATAGGGACAGGACAACTGGTACACAAAGAGGTAGAATTATCATAAAGAGCTGTACAGCAGGTACACAACGTTAGAAAGTAAAAAGTGGATAATCAACATACAAGGCAGAACAACCAGTAAACAAGGCGGTAAAACTAGCACACGGCAAAACAAATTGTGCGCAGGTGGCAAAAGTAGCACACAGGACTGAACAACCAGTACACAAGGATGGACAACATAAATCTGGGACATCAATCAGCACACAGGGCAAGAAATCCAGTACACAAGGTGGTAAATCTTGCAAACAGGGCTGGACAACCACTATACAACACGGTAAAACTAACAGATATGGCTGCACAACCAGAAACAAGGTGGTAAAACTAGCAACATATCTGGACAGCAACTACACCTGGTGGTAGAACTAGCGCACAGGGTAGACCAACCACCACAAAAGGTGGTAGAACTAGCAAATAGGGCTGGACAACCAGCACAAAAGGCGATAGAACTAACAAACAGGGACGGATAACCAGCAAAAAAGGTGGTAGATCTACCACAGAGTGATGTGCAACCAGTAAACAAAGCTCGAGAACACAAGGCTGGACAATCATCATCCAAGGCAGGACCTCCAGTACAAAACGTAGTAGAGCAAGTACACATGGCAGGATAACCACTATACAAATATGGACTACACTGAGTTGGAAAATCAACACACAGGGCAGGACAACCAGTACACAAGACGGTAAAACTAGTACAAACAGTCCACATGGTAGAACAACACAAACTTGGAGAATTTGTACACAGGGCAGGAAAACCAATACACCTGGTGGTAGAACTAGCACACAGGGTGGACAACCAGTACACAAGTTTGGAAAGGGGCACATGGGGCTAGTTCTACACAAGGTGGTAGAACTAGCATGCAGTTGTGGATAACCAGTACACAAGGTTGGAAAATATAAAGTTGGACAATCATCACACAGGACAGGATAACTAGTACACAAGGGGATACAATTAGCACAAAGGGCTGAACCATCAATACACAAGTTGGTAAAGCTAACAAACAAGAAAGGATAACCAGTGCAGAAGGTTACAGATCTTGCACAGGTGTAGAAAAGTACTCAAAATTGAAAAACACAAAATTGGACAATCAAAACACACGGCAGGACAACGAGTACATAAGTTGGTAGAAGAAGTACACTGTGCTGGTGAAGCAGGAAAAGAAAGTACAACTAGAATGCAAAGTTTGAGAACCAGTGCACAAAGCTGGACATCATAAAGTTCGACATCCAACACAAGGGTCGGTATAATCAGTACACAAGATGGTAGGACTAGCACTGAGGGCTGGACAACCAGTACACAAGGATGAACAACACAAAGTGGGGCAATCAACGACACACGACATGACAACCAGTACACAAGGTGGTAGGACTAGCAAACAGGGCTGGACAACCAGCACAAAATGTGGTAGAACTACCCGAAACTGATGAACAACAAGAACACAAAGGTGGACAAAACGAAGTTGGAGAATCAGCACATAGTATAGGACAACCAGTGCACAAGGTGGTAAAACAAGCATACAGGCAATCAACACACGGGGAAGGATAACAAATAAACAGGGTGGTAGCAGAGGCAAACAGGATTGGACAACCAGCACAAAAGATGGTAGAACTCCCAAAAAGCTGGAACACACAAAGTTGGACAACTAACTCACAGGGTAGGACAACTAGTACACAATACCGTACAACTATCACACAGAACTGGATAACCAGTAAATAAAGTTGGACAACACAAATTTAGACGAAAACCAGTACAAAAGGCAATATATCTAGCATACAGGGTTGGACAAACATTACACGAGTTGGCGGAACTAACGAACAGGCTGGACAACCAGTAAACAAGGTGGTAAAACTAGCATACAGGGCTGAACAACCAGTAGAAAAAGCTGGACAGCACAAAGTTGGACAATCATCACAGTGGGCAGGACAACCAACAAACAAGTTTGTAGAACCAGCACAGAGAGCATGATAACCAGTACATGAAGTGGTAGAACTAGCACACAGAGCTGGACAACTAGTACAGAAGGTGGTAGAACTAGCACAAATGGATGGATTAACATTCACAAGGTGGTACAACTACCATACTGGACTGGGCAACCAGAACAAAATTTGGTAAAATGAGAACAGAGGGCTTTAAAACCATTACTCAAAGTTGGACAACATAAAGTAGGACAATCAACACGCAGGACAGGACGACCAGATCACATGTTAGTAGAACTAGCGCACAGGAATAGACAACCAGTATACAAGTTTGGAAAACAAAGATTTAGACAATCAGCACAGAAGGTAGGAAAACCAGTACACATGATGATAGATCTAGTACACAGGGCTGAACAAACATTACACAAAGCTGGACAAAACAAAGTTGGACAATCATCACAGAGCGCAAGACAACCAGTACACAAGTTTGTAGCACTAGCACAAAGAGCAAGATAATCAGTACATAAGGTTGTAGAATTAGCTCACAGGTGGGGACAACCAGTACACAAGGTTAGAAAACACAATATTGGACAATCAGCACATAGGGCAGTACTGCTAATACACAAGGTGGTAGAACTAGAACACAGAGCTTGAAAATCAGACCAAAAGTAGGTAGAAATAGAGTATAGGGTCAGACAATCAGCACAAGAATTAGACAACACAAATTTGGAGAATCAACTTACATGGGAGGACAAAGTGATAAAGTTAGCACACAGGGCTAGACAACCAACACAAAGGTTGGTAGAACTATCACAAAGTGATGTACTACCAATATGCAAAGCTTGAAAACGCAAACCTGGACATTCAACACAGACGACAGTACGATCAATACACAAGGTGGTAGAATTAGCACACAGAGCAGGACAACCAGTACACAAGGTGATAAATCTAGCACACAGAGCTGTACAAGTAAACACGGTTGGTAGACACAAAAATGGATAACCAGGACACAGGCCATGACAACTAGGACACAAGGTGGTAGAACTAGCACACAGGGCAGGACAACCAGTACACAAGGTGGTAGAACTAGCACACAGAGCAGGACAACCAGTACACAAGGATGTACAAATAACACACTGAGCTGTAAACACAAAGTTGGAAAATCAGCACTCAGACCCCGACAACCAGTACACAAGGTGGTAAAACAAGCAAAGAGTGCAGGACAACCAGTACACAAGATGGTAGAACTATCACAGAGGCCTGGAACACCAGAACACAAAGTTGCACAACACAGACTAATACAATCAAAACACAAGGCAAGACAGCAAGTACAAATGTGGTAAAACTAGCACACTAAGCTGGACAAGTGGTAGAAAAGGTGCAGATCTAACGTACAATGCTGAACAACCAGTACACAAAGCTAGACAACACAAGTATGAACAATCAAAGAAGGGTAGGACAACCACTAAACAAGCTGGTAAAGCAAGAACACAGGGCCGAACAACTAGTACACAAGGTTGGACAGGACAAAGCACTAGCACACAGGGAAGCACAACCAGTACACAAGGTGGCAGAATTAGCATAAAGGACTGGAAAACCTGAACACAAGGTTCGACAACACAAACTTGCACAATCAAAACACAGGGCAAAACAACAAGTACAAAGGTGGTAAAACCAGCACACAGGGCTGGATAAGCAGTACAAAAGGTGGCAGAACTATCATACAGTGCTTAACAACCAGTACACAAAGCTAGACAACAAAAAGATGGATAATCAAAGGAGGGTAGGACAACCAATATACAAGCCGGTAAAACTAGCACACAGGGATGGACAACCAGTCACAAGGTTGGATAGCACAAACTTGGACAATTTGGACACAGGAAAGGACAACCAGTACAGAAGGTGGTAGAACTAGAGCATAGAGCTTAAAAAGCAGTACAAAACTTCGTAGAACTAGCATACAAGGTTGGACAACCAGCACAAAAAATAACATTACCAGAAAATGATGTACAACCAGTATGCAAAGCTGGAAAACACAAAGTTGGACAAGAAATACACACGACAGTACGATCAATGCACAAGCTGGTTTCATTAGCACACAGGGCAGGACAACCAGTAGACAAGGAGGTACAACTAACACACAGGGCTGTACACCAAATACACAAGGTTGGTAAGCAAAAAGATGGACAATCAGCACACAGGCCAGGATAACCAGTACACCAGGTGGTAGGACTAGCAAACAGGGCTGGACAACTAGTACAAAAACTGGACAACACAGACTTGGACATTCATCACAGAGGGCAGGACACCCAATACACAAGATTATCGGAACTAGTACACAGAGGTGGACAAGTAGTACAAAAGGTAGTTGAAGTAGTATAGAGGGCTGGGAAACCTGAACACAAGGTTGGACAACACACACTTGCACAATCAAAACACAGGGCAAGACAACAAGTACAAATGTGGTAAAACTAGCACACAGGGCTGGACAAGCAGTACAAAAGGTGGCAGAAATAGCATACAGTGCTGAACAACCAGTAAACAAAGCTAAACCTCACAAAGATGGACAATCAAAGGAGGGCAGGACAACCGGTATGCAAGTTGATAAAAACTAGCATACAGGACAGGACAACCAGCATACAAGGTGGTAGAACCAGCACACAGCGCTGGACAATCAGTACAAAAAGCTGGACAACACAAAATTGAACAATCATTTCTAAGGGCAGAGCAAGCAGTACACAAGGTTGTAGAACTAGCTCACAGATGTGGATAACCAGTACACAAAGTTCGAAAACACAAAGTTGGACAATCAGCACACAGGGCAGGACAACCATTACACAAGGTGGTAGAACTAGCACATAGAGGTAGACAAGCAGTACAAAAGGTGGTTGAACCAGCACACAGAACAGCACTACCAGTACACTAGGTGGTAGAACTATCACAGAGACCTGGATAACCTGAACACAAGGTTGGACAACACACACTTGTACAATCAAAACACAGGGCAAGACAACTGGTACAAAAGTGGTAAAATTAGCTCACAGGGCTGGGCAAGCAGTAGAAAAGGTGGCAGAACTAGCGTACAATGCTGAACAACCAGTACACAAAGCTAGACAACACAAATATGAACAATCAAAGGAGGGTAGGACAACCAGTGTACAAACCGGTAAAACTAGCACACAGGGCAGGACAACCAGTACACAAGTTGGTAGAACTAGCACACAGTCCTGGAAAAGCATTACAAAATATGGTAGAACTTGAATACAGGGTTAGAAAACCAGTACAAAATACCTGACAACAAAAAGTTCGTCATCCAACACAAGGGTCGGTATAACCAGTACACAAGGTGGTAGGACTACCACTGAGGGCTGGACAACCAGTACACAAGGTTGTAAAAGACAAAGTTGGTCAATCAATGCAAAGGACACGACAACCAGTGCACAAGTTGGTAGAACAAGTATACATGGATGGACAACCAGTACAACAAGCTGGACAACACAAAGCCGGACAATGAACACATGGGACAGGACAACCAGTGCACAAAGTAGTAGAAGGAGCATACAGGGATGGACAACCAATATAAAAAGCTAAAGTACACAAATTTGGACAATCAACACACAGAGCAGGATAACAAGAACACGAGGTGGTACAACAGGGAAACAAGGTTGGATAAGCAGCACAGAAAGTGATAGAACTACCACAAAGTGATGTACAAATAGGACACAAAGCTAGACAACACAAGTTGGACAATCAACACCTAGGGTAGGACAGCCAGTACACAAGGTAGTACATGTAGCGCACATAGCAAGACAACCAGTATATAAATATGGACAACACAAAGTTGGACAATCAACTCAGAAAGAAGGAAGACCTGAAGACAAGGTAGTTCAGCTAGCATACAGGGTTGTACAAACAGTACACAAATCTGGAAACACAAACTCGTACAATTATCACAGAGCGCAAGACAACCAGTACACAAGTTTGTAGAAGCACAAATAGCAGAATTATCAGTACAAAAGGTGGAAGAACTGGCACAATTGTGTGGACAACCAGTACACCAGATTGGACAACACAAAGTTGGACAATCAGCACACAGCGCAGGACAGCTAAGACACAAGGAGGTAAAGCACAGAGCTTGAAAAGGAGTACAAGAGTTGGTAGAACTACCATACAGGGTTTGACAACTAGCACAAACATTGGACAATACAAAATCTGAGAACCTACTTACAGGGTAACACAACCAGTGCACAAATCGGAACAACACAAAGTCGTACAATCATCACAGAGCGAGAGACAACCAGTACACAAGTTTGTAAAATTACCACAAAGAGCAAGGTGGTAGAATTAGAGCACAGAGCTTGAAAAGCAGCGCAAAAGTAGGTAGAACTAGAGTACAGGGTTAGACAACCAGCACAAAAATTGGACAACACATCTGAAGAATCAACTTACATGGGAGGACAACCATTACAAAAGGTGGTAGAACTAGCAGACAGGGCTGGACAACTAGTACAAAAGGTGGTAGAACTATCACAAAGTGATGTAAATCTAGTATGTGAAACTGAAAACACAAAGTTGGACAATAAACACACACGACACTACGATCAGTACACAAAGTAGTATAATTACCACAGAGGGCAGGACAACAAGTACACAAGGTGATAAAACTAGCACACAGGGCTGGACAACTAGTACAAAAACGTGGGCAACACAAAGTTGGACAATCGTCACAGAGCGTAAGAAACCAAGTACACAAGTTGGTAGAACTAGCACAAACAGTCGGACAAGCAGTACAAAATGTGGATGAACTAACACACAGGGCAGCACAACCAGTACACAAGATGGCAAAATTAGCATAAAGGACTGGAAATCCTGAACACAAGGTTCGACAAGACAAACTTGTACAATCAAAACACAGGACAAGAAAACAAGTAAAAAAGTTGTAAAACAGACACACTGGGCAGAACAATCAGTACAGAAAGTGGCAACACTATCATACAGTGCTGAACAACCAGTACACAAGCTTGTAGTACTAACACAAACAGCAAGATAATCAGTACATAAGGCAGTAGAACTGGCGCACAGGTGTGGCCAACCAGTACACAAGGTTGGAAAACACAGAGTTGGACAATCAGCGCAAGCGCAGGACAGCTAATACACAAGGATTACGGTAAAGCACAGAGCTTGAAAAGCAGTAAAAATGTTGGTAGAACTAGCATAAAAGGTTGGACAACTAGTACAAAAATTGAGCAACACAAAGTCGGATAATCAACTTACAGGAGGGTACAACAATTACACAATGCGGTAGAACTAGCACAAAGGGCTGGACAACCATCTCAAAAGGTGGTAGAACTACCACAAAGTGATGTATTACCAGTATACACAGCTGGAAACGTTGAACATTCAACACAGACGACAGTACGATCAATACACAAGGTGGTAGAATTAGCACACAGAGGAGGACAACCAGTACACAAGGAGGTACAGCTGACACACATAGCTGTACAACAAGTACACAAGGCTGTTTATCATAAGGTTATGGACAATCAGACCAGGAGAACCAATACAAAACGTGGTAAAACTAGCACATAGAGCAGGACAACCAATACATAAGATGTCAGAACTAGCATAGAGGACTGGAGAAACAGACCGCAAGGTTGGACAACACAAGTTGGACCACCATCGCACAGGACATGAAAACCAGTGCACAAGGTGGTAGACCAAGCATACATGGATGTACAATCAAAACAAAAAGCTGGACAACACAAAGCTGGACAATCAACATACAGGACAAGACAACCTGTGCACTAGGTGGTAGAACGTGCATACAGGGATGGAAAACCTGCTCAAAAGGGAGTAGAACTATCACAAAATAATGTACAAAAAGTTAACAAAGCTAGAAAACACAAGTTGGACAGTCAACACCCAGGTTAGGACAAGCATTACACAAGTTTGTAAAACTAGCACATGTGGCAGGACAACCAGTATATAGATATGGACAACACTAAGTTAAACAATCATCTTAGAAGGAATGAAGACCTGGAGACAAGGTAGTTCAACTAGCACACAGGATTGGACAACCAAAGGAGAAAGCTGGAAACACCAAATTCGAAAACCAACATTCAGGGCAGTACAACCAGTGAACACGGTGGTCGAACTAGCATACAGGAATGTACAACTAGGTGGTAGAACTAGCATACTGGAATGTACAACCACTACGCAAGGTGGTAGAACTAGCATACAGGAATGTACAACCACTATGCAAGGTGGTAGAACTAGCATACAAGAATGTACAACCACTACGCAAAGTGGTAGAACTAGCATACAGGAATGTACAACCACTACGCAAGGTGGTAGAACTAGCATACAGGAATGTACAACCACTACGCAAGGTGGTAGAACTAGCATACAGGAATGTACAACCACT
>JAUTXX010178864.1:0-14616 GCA_032273605.1 Panulirus laevicauda | reverse complement strand
GGAGTCAACGTATCTGGAGGGAAACATTGTAACAATGACACTCACCGAGATTATATGGTTAACTGACGGGAATATGTCTGGTCGGCGGAGGCGATGGATGGATGCCGGCGCTGCCAGACCTCCCCTAACGCCGCTGCCAGACAAACGATTATAGTCTTTAATTTGTACTGTCCTTCCCTTACTATGGTGATGCGGTATTATGCTCCTGCTATAAATAAGTGTATTTGATTTTTGTTTGGAGTTCACATATCTGTGTTGGTTAGTGGGTTGATTAGTTATTTGGGTTTTAGGCCTATCTACACTCAGGGTTATTAAGACTATTAAAGTATAACAATCAATCGGGGAAAAAAAATCTGAACAATTACAGGTATTCAAGATGAATTTAAGACCATGCACGATATCGCTGCAGTGTCATGCTAATATGAATACGAAACAAGTTCTGAAACTTTCGTTGAGCAGAGCAGGTGTCTTTTTTTCATCTCTAATTTCAATGGTGGACACAATAGCACTCATGAAAATTGATAAACATAACTTCCTTAGGGCGCGCACACACACACACACACACAGTTTTTTGTGATGTAGGTAACATTGTTGACCATGATTCACTCACGGGCCCAACCACGTTCGATTCCTGAGCGCGGCAGTCGAACTTTCAGCCAAACCAGCTGTTCATCATCACCTTTGAGATGGGCGGTAAATGAGTGTCTGCCTTAGACTGGGGTGTGTGCCTGGATATAAACACAAAAGCGTAAAGACATGATCTCGTACATACAAAGAAGGTGTATAAGGGACGCATACGACAGTAGAACTCCTCCATATTGTACTGTACAATTAAGTAATTATACACACTGCGAGTACCAGTGAGTAATTTTGTATAGGTGATTACACAAATACACACTTGGCACTCCCTTACAGTAACAATCTAGTGTTTTAGGGGCTACTTTAAGGATGGTGGTCCTTTCAACCACATAAAAAGGGAAAGTAGCAGTTCAATCTTGGCTGTTGTAGTTTAACAAGACATCGCACGATGGTGCCATACCACACAGTTATTTTTTTCGATTAGCAGACGTTCTTGATTAAACAAGTGCATGCTGCACAATTATTCTATAATTTAAAGTACTTCATAGCAATACAGAATGTTGAAGCAAAACAAATGCCCAATGAAAATAATCTAAACAAAGATAGGTTTAAGAGGCAGCAAGTCAAGCCTTTCTGAAAGATAAGGAAGTTCTAATTATGAAGGAAGGTAATTACAGGGAAATCACGTAATGAACATTTCAAGGGAGACCAAAAAGAAGGGAGGATAGAAAGAGAGGCTTTTCAATATCAGTATCTGAACAATAAGGAGGGTGAGAGGCATGCACAAGACAGATTGGATTACTTCAATGTGGCATATCAATGGAAGGTAAAATGAAGTCAAGTGGGCTGGATCTGAACATGTGATGCAATCAAGGTAAACCATGAAACAGTCTGTGGGTCTTGACTGTGAATGGTTGGCTCTGTTTTCAGTGCATTTTACATAAAAGCTAGGGAGTGGATGTATGCAAATAAGACTATTCATCTAAAAGAATTGTGTATAAAAGAATTGATAAAGTCAATACAATTCAGTTCCATGAGAAAGGAAACAAACTTTAGTTCACATTTTATTCAATATCATCTGATAATACTAGAGACTCATTTAAATGTACACTCTTTAAATGTGTTGTATCTAAAGTCTCAGAAGTTATATCTTACTACCCTCAGAGCCATTTACAAATGAATAGGAAATGCATTAGGATTATTTCAAAGCATAAGAAATCTATATATGTAGTGTATAAGCGCATACAATGAAGAAGCTGAACAGGTTCAATTTATGAATCTTTTAAATAAACTAAAAGTCAGTGTACCCTGTTATACAAACTGCCTCACTTCAAAAATATTCATATAAGTCACATACTAATGCAGCTTACAAAAAAATCTTTAAAAATGAGTTTACACTTAAACACACTTTAGCTCCACTGGAAAGTATTTCTGATGCTTAAAGCATCTGACCTTTTAAAACAAAATGTATTTTGTTTTTATGTTTGGAGTTGCAAGCAAATCTCAATAAAGAGGTCTTGAATAACAAATATGCAAGGCATGCAATTACTTTTATTTTCATACATACTTGTCTCTTCCCGCATCTGAGTTAGCGTCAAGAACAGATGGCTGAGCCTTAGAGGGAAAAATCCTCACTTGGCCCCTTTCTCTGTTCCTTCTTTTGGAAAAGTAAAACTTAATCAGATATATTTGTTGTTATTTTAGATTAGATTGGTCAGGGGAAACCATACTACTAAAGTTCATATGGTTACGTGTAAGGCTAGAGATTGCAGTGTTTCTAAGCAAAGCACATAATTTGTCTACAAGCAGCAGCCAAGCATAATTTTGGCAACTACTAACTTCTAAGCAGGAAATCATAAACTTCTATCATTCAACATCCCCCCTCCCCCCAAAAAAATCACTTTTAAAAGGTACAATATAATTAAGGAACTTGAAAAAAAGTTATGACATAAGTGACCTTATATTCAGAACTAGTAATATATCTCATTTGAAGCAGATGAGATGTGGAAATTAAATAAAACTTAGAAACACATGGAATGATACAGTTTCCTGGCAAGAAATAAAATAAATGCAGTATTGGATGGTGGAAATGATAAAGGAATGACTATTCTCTCCATACAGGAACCTAAAAACTGGGTTATTTACAGTAGAATCAAAGTAATTTGAAAAAAATACAATCAACTCTGTGGTTAATCTGCTTTTTGTTAAAATCAAATGGGGAAATAACACTTTTTTTGGAGCACTCTCCAATTCTATGTTATATTACCAAGTTAGCATGATTTTGCAACATGTGCCATGATGTTTCAGTATCCTGCATCTTTAAAAACGTAATGTGACTAGTAGCTTAAGATGGACTAAAGGGGGAAATTACAAGAAAAGACAGTAATGATGACCTAGTGGTTAAACGATGAATTTGGCACACTTCTTCAACAATCAAAATTATCTAGGTAAAATATGTGAAATTATAATCTTTTCCTAATACCAAGTTTTTCTCTGCAAGAGTTGTGAATTACTGAGGTTCTACTGTAGTAACAGAGGTGATCAGGCACAAATTACGACAGTGGAATGAATTATATGAAAGAAAGGTATAAATGGTAACCTAATCCCATCAATCTGAAAATAAATTGAGCCCTACAATACATAACTGAATTATACAGCTATATAAGCGCTGGGAAATGGTATCTTTTTTTGCAAAAAAAATGTATAATAATCTTTTATATAACTTATAAAAGCATTATGATAGGAGTCCTTCATAATACAGAGTGAAATTCCATATCATAATGTAAGGAATCTGGGGTTCAAACCAAAGCAACAACTGACAAGAGTCTCTACTGTTCACATTACATCACAAATAACTTAGCGGCACCATCCCAAACAATATCTATCTTAATATATATCACAATTATTTATTCCTCTAAAAATTTCATATAAAAAGTTACAACGACTGTTAACTTACTACACAGCAATTGATAATGCCACCACAAATGCAGATCTACTGACACCGCTTGAAAACAATTAATACATCAGACATAAAATCTGTTCACCAAACACTTTTTACCAATAATGCCCTTCCACAACATAACACAATAAAATAATATTAAACTACCTCCAGTTAAGCACATTTCTAAGTTCTGTGTTAGGGATGGCACTGTGAACATAACCTGCATTTCTCAGTTTTTATGAACACCTGCATATTACTATAATTCTGACCAAGGTGAACACTCTTTAGTAACTGATTTATCTACATAGCATATCAAAGACCATTCACTCAGGTATTTGATTACCATGTATCAAAAAATTCTATTAGATGCTGGACAAAGCACAGTGGGACAAACCATTTACCTTGTGACAAAATCAACTGGACTGTGTTAAAGTTATCATTCTCATCCACAGAAGAGATTACGTCTTGTTGGAAACAGACTCATTACAAAAATAACCTAAAAGGTACTGTGTATTACAAATAAAGAAAATCTAAGGCAGTACAGGCAGTTTCTGTAGAGGAATCTTCACTTGTAAGGCCGTGTTGGGTCATACTAGCACCCCAAAATCTTTCCAGTTTACCAATGAGTTTATGGATGCAGTATTTTGAAATGTAACATGCCTTATTCACTTATTTCTATCTAGCAATCAGTTCTTGTTACATAACTCTGCAAGTACTCTCAGTGCATCAGCATACACTTATGACTGAAAACACTACAAAACCTGCTTAGTTGTTCCCATATGTATGGAAAAATATCCTTTACACTTATCCTGCCTATGCCTTATAGCTGCGCTACACCATGGTTATAATATTCTGTTAGCCACCACAATTTTAAGGTTGAGATCTTTTCTATATCATTTCGTCAAAACCCTTTCAGATGGTATCCACTTAACAAGCTTTAATGGTCATATAACATATCAAAATACTTTTCAAGGAAACCTTAGACTGAAAGTTATATATATATATATTACTTATACAAACATACTAGAAATAAAATTCAATTTCAAACTTTTTACCATATAATTTGTAATCTTCATAATAATTGAAATTTTCAACTCTAAATATAAACTTTGAAGATCAATACTCTACTATCATCTTCAGGATAATTTAAAAAAAATCTATACATAACAGAACATGGATAACAAAATCTTTTACTTGTCATTTTTTTCTTATCTATTAGCGTTTCCTGACAGATGGACGCTCATATAGTTTCCCACCATGGCGAGACCATTCTTTCTCATATTCATGTTCAAGGATCTCTGCACCACGTTTCCTGGTCAGTCCAGTCTCCTCAAGGCTTAGCTCACACATCTGCATATCATCACGGCCTGCAGTAGAAAAAGATCATAGTTATTCCCTTACACCATGCACTTAGTGGATTAATTGACCTTGATGATCCACATAAGCACTACTATGGGAGATGTGGTACTATGCTCATTCTCCCAAATATTTTTTCCAAGCTTCGTACTACAGCGTGACAAAATAATCAAACAAACAATTTCAGACACCAAACTATCTGTACTTCAATGTTTCCTATCATTCCTATACCTTTTGTTCCTTAACATGTCTTTGGGTACGTGGATTTGTGCCGGTATAGGTATCAAGCATGTAGAATGAATGTATGTGTGTGTACATATTTGAGCTTATTTGTGTATGTGAGTATAAAACTGTATATGTATACAATGTAAAACATGTTTTCGAGCAAATATTCTGAGAGGCCTCTAAAAGTTAGTAGTACACAGATGCCATATAAAAATAACAAGTTATGTAATCGCCTACAATCTAAAAAAATCAATTTACACAGTAAAGTGTTTCCAAGTCTGAGAGGCTACAAGATCATTATGTTATGCTCATAAACCCTCTATAGACTTACCTGCCACAAGTAATATTGGAGGTTTATCAGGATGTAATTCCATCTGACGAGCAATCCAGTCACCATCAAAATGAGCATACCACCTGTTGGATAATCAGTTCTCCCTTAATCATAAGCTCTACATTACACTCACTACAAGACAAATTCACAAAAAGCTTCCCATTTATCCAGAATTCTACACAAAACAAAGAACTTATTAGAAGCATTTTCCACTTTATCATAAACTTTAGACAACAGAGACTACTTAACAAAATCATAAAGCCAGAGAGAGGTTAGAAATATCATTTACACACATGGAAAACTTTGGCATCAACAGATTATATGACGAACAAAATGACACTAATCTGTATCTTACTTTACGAGTTAAAATTACCATTTCAGCAACAAATCATCAAATCATAGGAAAAAATCATTTTCACTCTTAATTAGGTTACTTTTCCACCAATGATTTTCTTTTTTCATACTTGTTCACTATTTCCTGTAAGAGTGAGGTAGCGTCCAGATAGATAGGATTTCCTATAAAATGAGAAATCTAGGATTATAACAGAATCCTTCTCCACCATTCCACAATGCCATTAAAACAATTTTGCAGATAATTTACAATTTCTTAATATCAATAAGACAAACCATACTTTGGAATTCATGCGAAGATACAATGCACTTAGCATCACAAGGAGTTTGTTCAATGTGTTATCAATACATAAATCAAAACATAGTGCATATGGCACTGATTTCAGAAGAAATCTCAATTAAATGTACAAGGATGACATCATTAAAGGTTTCAAATATCTATACGGTTTCTGAGCAACTATTTAACATAAAGTGCACACTCCATGCAGAAGTGGGATGTGATGAAATTGGTGAGATAGTTGGCAAATATGTTGTGCCTGGAGTGAATGAGAATGGATATAATCTTGTGGATATTTGTGCTGAGAGGGGTTTATTCCTTGCAAACACCTTTTTTCAGCACAAGATGATCCACAGACATACATGGATGAGGAATAATGGAAGAGAAGAGCAAAAGGTTTTGACTACATGGCAGGGGATGAAAGACTGAGAAAGGTCTTGCTAGATGCTATAGTTGTGAGTGGATTCTTTGGAGACTCTGACCATTTCACAGTTTTTGTGAGGATGAGTATCAGGGAGAAGTGGAGGTGTGGTTTAAGGAAGAATGGAGAGGTAAAAGTGTAGGCAAGCTAGATGAATCAGAAAAAATGCAGAAAGGAGTATGAAAGGAAGGTAACTGCATGCTTAGATGGAAATGCAGGAAAGGAAGGAAATTAAAAGCTTAGAAGGAAGTGCAGTAAATGTAGGGATGCAGTCATGACTGAATGAGGTGTTTGAAATGTTTAAAGAAATACTATCAAAGGTTGTGGCATTAGTAGTTGGATACAAGGTCATTAGATATAGGAATAAAAAGGGCACTGCATTGCAGGGGGACAACTGTTGGATGATGTGAAAGCCTTCTATAGAGAAGCAAATGCATGTAAAGAATGGATGGAGAGTTGAGCAAAAGTTTTGGTATACAAGTAGGTGTGAGGCAGGGCAGTGTGATGTCACCATGGCTTTTTAGTATATATATATGGTAGGGGTGATAAGAGAGTTGAACACAAAACTAGGAAAAGGATTGCAGATATAAAGCATAATTGAGATATGGTGGCTAGTGGCAAGCTTGTTTGCAGATGAAAATGAGTTGTTTGCAGAGTGAAGAGGAATTGCAGGTTATGTGCTTTATGATGTGTGTAAGCATAGGCAATTGCAGGTAAATTCAAGTAAAAGTAAAGTAATGGCGTTTGAAAGGAAACAGAGTGAAAGTACAGATTCTGTAAAACCATATAGAGTGAAAGCAGAAAGTACTAAATTGTGCTGTGAATATGGGGGGAGAAAGACTGTTAGAGGTGAGAGCATTAAGAATTTTGGGGCTGTCTTAGGTAAGTTTGGTGATAGGGAAGGAGAGATAAGGGAGAGAGAAGTACAGGGTAAAGGAGTCATTGAGCCCCTTAATAGAATAATGAAGGGTAGAGGTGCAAATATGGAAGTGAAAAGAGGATTAAGGGATAACATACATAGTCCTCCCAACCCTGACCTATGCAGCTGAAAGATGGACATGGAATGAGTCACAGAGGTCAAGAATCCAGGCTGTGGAAATGAGATATTTGAGAAGAGCATCTGATGTGACTAGATGGAATGAAGAGAGAAATGAGGGGATGTATGAGAGAGGTGGCATGGCAATGAATGCAAAGGGAATAAATTGTTGAGTAGTAGTGGTGGAAAGGATGGAAGACTGAGAATTTACAAGGAAAATGTGTGATAGGACAATTAAAGGAGTTGGTGTGAGAGGAAGACCACCTTAGACATTGGAAAATAGGGTAGAGGAATACTGGAGGGAGAGCAACTGTGGAAGAATGAATGGAATGGGGTATGTGAGGGTGGCATGTATGGACAGGGATGAGTAAAGACTCTTTTGCCATGCCAACCCATGATGGGAGTTCCCAGAGGGACAAGTGTCAGATAGATAGATAGATAGATAGATAGACAGCATACTAAAAAATTCTAATCAAAGTTTATGACACAATTTAATGTTATTAATGTATCAAAGGGATTTTCTAAGATTAATCTAATTCAAAGCCCATACACCATCTCCAATCAATACTCATGAAAAATGATATACATAAAGGTAACACTAAATGAAACTCCATGACACTTATTAATCACTAACCACATACATACATCACATCAAATCCAGTTCAGCATTAAATCATTTATGAGAAAATCAAACTGAATAGGACACCATCTCTAATGGTTCAAGAATTACTTCAGAGATATTGTTTAGTAAATTCTTCATACAGAAGTTACAAATTCCAAACCACACATATTAGTAAAACTACTTAAGAGTAAACAAAAGCAAATTTAGAGAGAATAAAGTCAGTTATTCTATTAGACAAGAAGCTAATAAGTCCTTCTAGCTCTACCATGTACAGAAAATAATGAAAGCCTTTTGAGTCATGCATGACAAAACAAGCAACATCTTCTGTCAATTAATACAGTACTCTTCACAGTATTCATACCAACATAGAATTACTTGCTACACCTGACAAATTTAAAACGATGGTTTCCTCTTAACTGGACTTTAAACCCTTAAAATATTGCATTTTGGAAAAACTGATTTGGGAAATTCTCAAAGGATTAATCAAAAAACTAAAAACCTACCAGCCCTTCTGCTGCTGTTCACCACGGTGCTGATCACTTGGACGTACAAAGGGAATTCGGAAATATCGCTGGCTATTACTGCCTCCCGGAGTTGCAACCTTAGGAGTCACACGGGGTGGGTTGGCCTTGGCTGTAAAACATATGTATTCATAGGTCACCTGAATGTACAAAAGGAAATGATATTTCACTCTTGTCTGAAAAACTGAAAAGGAGAGACAGCTATGCTACTCTGAATATCAACTCTGATAAGACACAATAAAAGACTTTCATTTTGTAATGACATTCTGGTTTAACGAACAAATTAAAAAAACTGCATTCTTTGTACAGAACCCAAAAGCTATTACAAAATTTCTAGTCACAAGTGTAAATCACAATTCTTGATAATTTTTAAGATATACAAGTTGGTAATGATCAAACTGTTCAGACAAAAGTTGATAATGATCAAACTGGTCAGATAAAACCTGATAATGATCAAATTGTTCAGATAAATCTTGATAATGATCAAACTGTTGTCTTCTCCTTGAGTGAAGTTCACAGAAATATTTGTAAAAGATTAAATTACATCTCTAATATGCCAGAGGGAGCCTTTGTATTCATGATATTTTCCATAGAGTGAGCTAGCATACTTTTAAACAATGGCAAAGCTAGTAAGAGCCTTTGGATAATAGAACTAAGCTCTAAATACAACTGAAAGTCACTAGCTAGCAACAAGTTTTCATCTCTCACTAACTTCAATATTATTCCTTCCCACTTCACAGTTTTCATATCCAAACCACTGTATGAAACTCTCTGATGAGTTATCTAATAAAGGCTTTAAACAGAATGACCATGCTCTAAGCAACAATATGGTGTCACTTTAAGTAGTAAAACTTTCATCTTAATGAATTTCTATCCCATAAATTCTTATATTATCCAAAAACAATCTTTTTTATTAAAAAACTGTGTATTCTCTGTTTGATTGGACATTTTGATGAAAAGCTACTGAAACCATTTTCTTTGATAAAAATCATAATGAAACTGCCATAAACAGTCAAGGAGTGTATATAAGCAGCTGCAGTGTAAGTGGTGGTAGCGTAATTAATTGACTGGCTGTTGTCTCGGTAAAAGAAATAGGAGAGTAACAAAATCCCTGCAACCTTTACCTTTAGACTGTTGGAGGGGGAAGGGGAAACAGTTCTAATAAAAATAAGTATCACAAGCTTTAATTACAGTAAAATGTAGTAAAATTGTTGAAATAAAATCTGAGAATGATTTTAAATGTTTGATAAATAATATTCAGTAGAACCAATTGAAAAGTGAAAGATAAACATGACATCATATAAAATCACAATATACAAATAAACAGAGTAGGAGTCAAAGCAATGTATAGCAACTAGCTCCAACACACTGGAAGCATTGACAAAAAAAAAATTCGAATTATCTTTTTCTGACAATCATAACTATGAATCAAAGGAGAAGCAACTATATAGTACAGTGCTGTTTGGAAAGGAATATGCATCAATCACTAACAGTGAGGAAATGGGAGATCAGAGTTAAATATGCATTACAAAACTAGTTTCCAGCAGATGAAAAATGACTGTTATAACAGGAAGTATTCCATGAAGGTAGCGTTCAGATGAATGAAATAGGAATTGCTTTAGCTTTCTGCACAAGACCCTTGAACCACAATTACCTGTTTTGTATGCATGTAGGTTTACAAATATGCAGACTGCACTGCACACAGAAATGTTAAATGTCTTTTACATTAAGTAATTATTGACAGTATAACAAAGAAATACATGATGGACATTTTAGTGGACAAATAAAAGAAAGGCAGTCTTTTGGTGAAACATTAAAAGAGAGAAAGTAACAACTGAGCAATATGCAAAAGTGGTAAGTACAAGGACACATCCAAGTAGAACAAGATAGAATATTTGAAATATGGAGGATGCTCAAGGGTGCTGTGTATACACAGCAGTTATGGTTACATCTGACTTGAATTCATCAAGCTAGGAAGTGCTTATAAAAGCTAAGAATCTTAAAGGCATGGTGGAATTCGGTGGGATGTTCAAGTGTGTGATACATCCAAGGAAGGGAGGGAGAAAAGCAAAGAGTACAGTTAGAAGACAAAAAATAGAGATTCAATGTGTGGCAAGAGGATGGAGCAGCCCCACTAGCACTGCAGAAAGGGCAGGAATGTTTGAGGCTGATAATGTAATCAAATGCTGATGGGTTAATAATTAGTGGTAAAGAAAAGGAATTCAAAGATCATAATAAGGGGAAATGCACCTGATATTATTAGTCATAGGAACTAAGCTTACTAAAGAAATAAGCTCTCACCTGTTCTGCCCAAAAGAGTAAATGATAGCAAAAAAGGAAAGAGAAAGTAAAAGTAGGGCAGGATTAGTCCCCTTCATTAGAGAGAGCAGTTTCACAGTAAAGTGGAGGATGACCCATTCAGACAATGAATAAAGGAAATAGTAACTGTAGGGAACAATAAAGACGGTACATGAAGTGCAGCGACGCATTCACTTCTTAGAGATGGTACAATACTGATAATGGAGGAATTCAATTAAAGAGAGACAGACTGGGGAAATTTGGATTCTCAGAGTGACAGTAAGTCATGGAGACAAGGATTCAGAGTGTATGCAGGGAATTTTTATAGTAAGAGCTTATCATGGAACACACTAGGGTGAGAGGAACAGATCTGCCAGACCTTATCTTCACCTATACTTTGAAAAGAACACTGTAGACGAGGCAGCTGGAAATCCAGAACTATTCTATAAATTCACTGAGAGCCAGTTTTCAATTAAGGAGTAGCCAATCAGGCTAAGGGATTCAACGGAAATATTGTGGAGGAAGATGTAAGGATATGAGATAAACTGAATGGCAAGTTCAAAAATGTTTTCACAGTGGAGGAAACCAATGAGATGGAATAAGAAAGGTTTTGAAAATTGTTGAGATACCTTTGGAAGATACTAGCAAAATACTAAAAGGAATTGACTTATGCAAAGACCATGGTTCTAATGAAATTTCATCATATGTTCTAAAGAACTAAACTAAATAAAATAAATAAAATAAAATGAATAAATAATGGTTTACTGGATTTGGGTGTAAAGATACGATTGATAGACCACAAGAATTACTGTTCAAGATGTCAATGAAAAGAGGTATATTACAAGGGGGAGTGGAAAAGGGCAAATGTCATACCTATGTGTAAGAAAGGGGACCTCAAGAACAGGTGATGAACTATAGAACAGTCTCACTAATGAGAGTGATGTGCAAGGTTCTGAAAAAGATTATTTGAAAGCAGATTTATGACTTTCTATGGAGAGAAAAATTTCCTAACAAAGAGAAAGCATAGTTTTAGGAAACAGAGGTCATGTGCAACTAACATCTTAGATTTTACAAGAGAGTGAACTTGGTTCTGGACAACAGAGAAGGCTGGGTGTGTATCTGGACTGCTATAAGGCATTTGATGCTGTACCATATAGGAAGCTGATTATGAAGTTGGATCACCAAGGAGGAATATGGGAGAAACTCATTCGTTGTATAGATTATCTGAGATGGAGGAATCAAAGGACACATGTCAGAGGAGCCATTTCCAAACTGCAAAACAAATCCTATGAAAGCAGACTAAATGACTTAAATTTATCCAGCTTATAAAAGAGAAGGTAAAGAGGTGATCTAATACAGGTACTAAAAATTATGAAAGGCTTTGCTAATCTTGATTTAACGAGCAACTTGAGGATTTATGCATCTGATTTTACTTATAGTAATGGATACAAACTTTACCTTGACTGAAGCAAAGTACTTTTTCTTCAACAGGATTGTTGACATATGGATTGATTTTCCTATCACAATGATTGAAAGCAGTAACATAGATACATTTAAGGACAGACTTGATAAATATTTCACTTAAAGTCCAAGAATAATATTCTTTTACACCTCAGTCAAATGAAGTTTCTAGGTTTTTCTCTCTCAATCATCTGTATGCATTTCCTCTTACCATAATAATCTGTGAATTTCTGATATCTACCACTATCATAAACCCCTCAAAAGGACCCAACGGTCTGTTGCTCTTTGAATTCCTTTGTATTCCTTCATATATACCTTTGAATAAAACCATTGTTTTTTCTAAGTACCAGCAGTGTAGGTTCAGCAATGAGCACTTAGAACAGCAATGGGTGTCACAGACGTAGAGTCCCAAGAAAACATGTAAACGCACCAGCATAGTCACTAGCAGGTTACTGTCATCAATGGTCAGCTAACAGAGCTTACAATGCTTGCAGAATTCAACTTGTGGTGGGAAGTTACAGACATAAAATGATGCCATTAACATGAAAATAGTTGAGCATTTAATTTCCAAAATATGCACCCTCTTCTCTTCTATTATTACTGTCACTATCATAATTATCATCAACAGTTTCTTTTTTCTACCATAAGAACCTGTTTACTCTTTCCTACATCAGCAAGGCTGAACCAAGGACAGAAAAAGGCCTCAATCATTCACATCCATTCTCTAGTTCTCATGTGTAATGCATCAAAACCATAGCTCCCTATCCACAACCAGGCCCTACGGACCTTTCTGTGTTTTCCCTCACTACTTCATGTGGTTCATATTATTATCATTATATTATTATCATTATTATTATTATTATTATCATTATTATTATTATTATTATTATTATCATCATCATTGTTTTTATCAATGCTTTTATTGTCATTATTATCATTATCATTATCATTGTCAATGTGCTGACTATGTACTGAACCAGGTCATGTGAAGTGGCTGGGGAAAACCATGGAAAGTATGTTGGGCCTGACTGTGAATAGGGAGCAGTGGTTTCTATGGATTACACATGAGAAGCTATAGAATGAATGAGAGTGAATGCGGACATTATTGTCAGTTTCTGGTGCTAACGTGCAAATTTGGGAAATGGCTATATAAATGTATCTATGGATATTAGAGGATGAAGTAACATTCATAAACTGCCAATGAACAGAAAAAATATTGCAAAGCATCTTTCAAGTGGATTGCATACAGAAAAAAATGGGATATTAATGATAAACAGTGACATATCCATACATTTCAGCAGCTTATTACAAAATGTCAAGCTTATTTTGGTATACTGGATATACCAATATATCATATATCAGGCAAATAACATAAAATAATGATCATGTATTTAAGGTATAATTTGCAAAAACAATATCAGCAAAAATATCTTTAATTCATATGTTATACCAACTCATGTAGCAGCACCCCAGCCCACTACTTTAAAGGGTGAGAAAAGATGCCCGCATGTCACTTCCAAGGAAATTTTTTTTTTGCAGTCATGGAATATGCCCACTTTTTTAGCTTAATCATAATAAATGTCAGGGAGGTTATGTTCACATACTACACCAAAAGGGTTGATCTGTTTACGAAGTGCGATGAGGGAGGTGAATCAAAGGGCCTTAAAATGAAGGGCAGGTCCACTGGAGATGGGTAGAATGGGAAGTGGATCAGTTGCTGTTTGAAAATTACATGGCTCTGGTGGGTAAGATCAGAAAGAAACTCCAGAAACTGGTGACAAAGCTTGGGAAAGTGTGTGGGATGGGAAGAAGTTGAGGGTAAATATAAACAAATAACAATGACCTCAAACAGTAAGGGTTTGAACCACATGGTACAGGGTTCAAATTCTTGCTGTTGGAGGGCTTTATGTGTTCTATGAAGGTGAGCATTCATTGGACTATATTTGCACAACAGAGCAAGGTAATGAAGTGTATCCTGGGGGTGAGACTGGACTGTCTGAGCATATGATGGAATGAGGAGGGCTTACAGAAAGTGGATCATACGAGATAGCTGTCACAGTAAGCAGACTGACTGAGAGATAAAAAGGTTCAGATATATATAGAATGAGCCAGGAAAGACTGAATAAGATGATCTGTGTCAAAGTGGAAGGAGCAAAAGGGAGCAGGAATCTGAGGAGGTGAAAGCCTGCAGCGATGG
>JAUTXX010178753.1:0-10751 GCA_032273605.1 Panulirus laevicauda | reverse complement strand
CCTTTTGAAATTCGTCTTCTCTCCCAGCTCACCGGCGTATTCTGTCGAATCTCAGCCTCAACTTCAAGCCCAGCTCACCCTCACCCTCTGGCCCATCGCATCGTCGCCATCAACCCCTTTCCGTCATCATCACCTTGCCCATCCCCACCTCGATGACAGGCCAAGTTCATCATCTATTTCAGGCCCAGCCTACCCTCGTCTTCAAGCCCACCTCACTATCGCCTTCTGGCCCATCCGTCCTTATCATTTAGATCAATCTGACCCTCTCCTTCAGGAACAGCTCTTCCTCGTCTACAAGCACAACCCACCTTCCCCTTCCAGCCGAGCTCATCCTCGTCTTCTTGCTCTGACCGAACTCGTCTTCAGGCACATCCCAACAACTCCTTCTGGCCCATCCCACTCTTGCCTTCAAACATAACTCTAGCTCAACCTCCCCTTTAGAATCCGCTCACCCTCGTTTTCAGGCCCATATCAGCCTTCGCCTTCTGGCCCTTCCCACCTTAGCCTTCGTATCAAGCTTACACACCCTACAGGCCCGACCCACCTTCGACATCTGACCCAGCCCATGCTCGCCTTCTGGCCCAGCCCACCCACGTCTTCAGGCACATCTTCACCTTGTCCAGGCCACCCTCCATCCCTGCCAAGCCAACCACGCCTTCAGGCCCATCTCGCCCTCATGAAAAAGACACCCTCGTAATTAGATGAGCAGACCATCGCCTTCAGGCCCACCCTACCCTGGCCTTCTGACCAAGTTCATCGTTGCTTCTCTGCCCCTGCACACTACCCATTTCAGGCCCAGGAAACCAACGCCTTCAGACCCATCTCAACCTCGAATTCAAGCCAAGCATAGCCTCTTCATTAGAACTAGCACTCACTCTCCTTCAGGCCCATTTAAAATTCGTCTTCACCACCAACTCACTGGCGTATTCTGTCAAATCTCAGCATCAATTTCAGGTGTAGCTCACCCTCGCCTTCTGGCCCAGCTCACCTCGCCTTCTGTCCCTTTTTTTCTAACAGTCTTACCCAGATCACCCTCGCCTTCAGACCCATCCCACACTCGCTTTCTGTCCCAGATCCCACTCACTCTCTGACCTATCCAGCCCTCGCGATCAAGCCTATTTCATCATCTCCTTCTTGCCCATCCCCACCTCGATGATAGGCCAAACTCATCATCGCTTTCAGGCCCAGCCTACCCTCCTCTTCAAGCCCATCTCACCATCGCCTTCTGGCCCATCCGAACTTAGCCTTTAGGTCAATCTGACACTCTCCTTCAGGCCCAGCTCCTCCTCGTCTACAGACACAACCCACCTTCCCCCTCCAGCGGAGCCCATCCTTGCCTTCTTGCCGTGACCGATATCGTCTTCAACCACATCCCACCAACGCCTTCTGGCTAATCCCACTCTTACCTTCAAACTTAGATCTATTTGAAACTTCCCCTTCAAGCTCCATCCACCCTCGTCTTCAGGCCCATCCTACCTTTGCCCTCTGGCTCTTCTCACCTTAGCCATCATGTCAAGTTCACACTCCCTTACAGGCCAAGCTCATCCTCGCCTATATGCCCAACACACCTTCGACATCTAACCCAGCCCATGCTCACTTTCTGGCCCAGTCCACCCACGTCTTCAGGCACATCCTTCCCTTGCCTTTAGGCAAAGTCCATCTTCACCTTCTTGCCCAGCCCACACTCCACCTCGGGCCCAGCTAACTACGCCTTCAGACCCACTGCACCCTTCCCTTCATACCCAGTCCATCATCGCTTCTCTGGCCCTGCACCTTACCCATTTCAGGCCCAGCAAAGCCACCCCTTCAGACCCAACCAAATCTCGAATTCAGGCCAAGCACAGCCTCGTCAGTGGAACCAGCCCTCTCTCCTTCAGGCCCCTTTAAATTCGTCTTTACTCCTAGCTCACCGGCGTATTCTGTCAAAGCTCAGCCTCAACTTCAGGCCCAGCTCACCCACGCCTTCTTGCCCAGCTCACCTTGCCTTCTGTCCCTTTTCTTTCTAACAGTCATGACCAGATCACCCTCTCCTTCAGACCCATCCCACGCTCGCTTTCATTCCCGATTTCCCCTCAGTCTCTGGCCCATCCCCCCTCGCCAACAAACCCATTCCATCATCTCCTTCTCGCCCATCCCCACCATCCCTCACTCTCCTTCAGTCCCTAACTCAACCTACTCTTCAGGCTCCGCCCACCTTCGTCTTCAGGCTCATCCCACCTTTGCCTTCTAGCATTCCCACCTCAGACTGTATTTCAGGCTCACACTCCCCTTCAGGCCAAGCTCATCCTTGTCTACAGACCCACCCCACCTTCGACATCTTACCCAGCCCATCCTCCATCTCAGGCCCAGTTAACAGTTCCTTCAGGCCCACTTAACTACGCCTTCAGCCCCACCCCAGCCTTGCCTTCTCACCCAGTCCATCATCACTTTTCTGGCCTAGCACACCACCCATTTGAGGCCCAGCAAACCCACGCTTTCAGACCCATCTCAATCTCGAATTCAGGCCAAATACAGCCTCGTCATTAGAACCAGCCCTCACTCTCCTTCAAACCCATTTGAAATTCATCTACACTCACAGCTCACTGGCGTATTCTGTCCCATCTCAGAAACAACTGGACCAGCTCACCTTCACTTCAGGCGCTATTCTTTCTAACAGTCATGACCAGATCACCCTCGCATTCAGACCAATCCGACAATCGCTCTCAGTCTCAACTCCCCCTCACCCTCTGGCCCATCCCACCCTCCCATTCTTTGCCCATCCCACCGCGAAGACAGGCCAAGCTCTTTATCGCTTTCATGCCCAGCCTACCCTGCTCTTGAAGCCCACCACACAATCGCCCTCTGGCATAAAGAACCGTAGCCTTCAGGTCAATCTGAAAATCTCCTTCGGGCACAGCTCTTCCTCTTCTAAAGGCACAACCCACCTTCCCATTCTAGCCGAGCCCATCCTCGCCTTCTTGCCCTGACCGATATTGTCTTCAACCACATCCTACCAACGCCCTCTGTCCCATCCCACTCTTGCTTTCAAACCTTGCTGAAACTCCCCTTCAGGCTCCGCCCACCCTTGTCTTCACGCCCATCCCATCTATGCCTTCTAGCCTTCCAGCCTTAGCCTACATATCAGGCTCACACTTCCCTTTAGGCAAAGCTCATCCTCGTCTACAGACCCAACCCACCTTCGACCTTTGACCCAGCCCATGATCGCCTTCTGGACCAGCACACTCACGTCTTCAAGCACATCCCACCCTTGCCTTCAGGCCAAGTCCATCTTCAAATTCTTGTCCATCCCACCCTCCATCTCAGGCTACGCTAACAACCCCTTCAAACCCATCCCACCTTCGCCCTCATGAAAAGCACACCTTCGCAATTAGCTCAGCAAACCATAGCCTTCATAACCACCCCACCCTTGCCTTCTGACGCAGATCATCATCGCTTCTCTGGCCAAGCACACCACCCATTTCAGGCCCAGCAAACCCACGCCTTCAGACCCATTCCAATCTCGAATTCAGGCCAAGCACAACCTCGTCATTAGAACCAGCCCTCACTCTCCTTCAGGCCCATTTAAAATTCGTCTTCATTACCAGCTTACTGGCGTATTCTGTCAAAGCTCAGCCTCAACTTCAGGCCTAACTCACCCTTGCCTTCTGGCCCAGCTCACCTTGCCTTCTGTCCTTTTCTTTCTAACAATCATACGCAGATCACCCTCGCCTTCAGACCCATCCCACACTCACTTTCTGTCCCAACTCCACTTCACTCTCTGGCCTATCCCACCCTCGTCATCGAGCCTATTCCATCATCATCATCTTGCCCATCCTCACCTCGATGACAGGCCAAAGTCATCATCGCTTTCAAGCCCAGGCTACCCTCCTCTTCAAGCCCATCTCACTATCGCCTTCTGGCCCATCCGACCATAGCCTTCAGGTCAATCTAACACTAACCTTAAGGCCCAGCTCTTCCTCGTCTCCAGGCACAACCCAAATTCCCCTTCAACCCGAGGCCATCCTCGCTTTCTTGCCCTGACCTATATCGTCTTCAACTACATCACACATACGCCTTCTGGCCCATCCTACTCTTGCCTTCAAACCTAGCTGAACCTCCCCTTCAGGGTCCACCCACCCTCGTCTTCAGGCCTATCCCACGTTTACCTTTTGGCCCAGTCCATCATCGCTTCTCTAAACCCAGCACGCCACCCATTTCAAGCTCAGCAACCCACGCCTTCAGACCAATCCAAGCCTAGAATTTAAGACAAGCAGAGCCTCGTAATTAGAACCGGCCCTCACTCTCCTTCAGGCCCATTTAAAATTCGTCTTCACTCCCAACTCATTGGCGTATTCTGTCAAATCTCAGCCTCAACTTCAAGCCCAGTTCAGCCTCGCCTTCTGGCTCAGCTCGCCTCGACTTTTCTTTCTAACAGTCATACCCAGATCACTCTCGCCTTCAGACCCATCAAACATTCTCTTTCAGTCCCAGCTCCCCTCACCCTATGGCCCATCCCTCCCTGGCCATCAAGCCCATTCCATCACCTCCTTCTTGCCAATCTCCACCTCGATGACAGGCCAAGTTCATCATCGCTTTCAAGCCCAGGCTACCGTCTTCAAGCCCACCTCACCATCGCCTTCTGGCCCATCCGACCTTAGCCTTCAGATCAATCTGACACTCTCCTTCAGGCACAGCTCTTCCTCGTCTACAGGCACAACCCACTTTCCCCTTCTAGCCGAGTCCATCCTCGCCTTCTTACCCTGACCAAACTGGTCTTCAAGCACATCCCAGCAACGCCTTAGGGCGCATCCCACTCTTCCCTTCAAACCTAGTTGTACCTCAAACTCCCCTTCAGGCTCCGTCCACCATCGTCTTCAGGCCCATCCCACCTTTCCTTCTAGCCCCTCCCACCTTAGCCTTCATGTCAAGCTCATTTTCCCCTTCATGCCAAGCTCATCCTCGTCTACAGACCCAACCCACATTCGACATCTGACCCAGCCCATGCTTTCTTTCTGGCCCAGCCTACCTACGTCTTCAGGCACATCACACCCTTGCCTTCAGGCCAAGTCCATGTTCACCTCATGTCCAGGCCACCCTACATTCCTGCCCAGCTAACCGTGCCTTCATGCCCATCCCACCCTCGCCCTCATTAAGTAGACAACGTCGCAATTAGATCAGAAGACTATCGCCTTCAGGCCCACTCCACACTTGCCATCTGAACCAGTCCATCATCGCTTCTCTGGCCCTGCACACCATCCATTTGAAGTCCAGCAAACCCACGCCTTAAGACCCATCCCAACTTCGAATTCAGGTCAAGCACAGAATCATCAAAACCAGCTCTCACCGGCTTATACTGTCAAATCTCAGCCTCAACCTCAGGCCCAGCTCAACCTCGCCTTCTGGCATAGATCATTTCAACTTCTGTCCCTTTTCTTTCTACCAGTCATGCCCCAGATCACCCTCACCTTCAGACCAATCCCACGGTCACTTTCATTCCCAACTCCCGCTCGCCTTCTGTCCCATCCCAATCTCTCCATCAAGCCCATTCAATCATCATCTTGCCCATCCCCATCTCGATGACAGGCCAAGCACAAAATCGCTTTCAGGCCAAGCCTACACTCGTCTTCAAGCCCACCTCACCATCGCCTTCAGGCCCATCCGTCCTTTGCCTTCAGGTCAATCTGACACTCTTCTTCATGCCCAGCTATTCCTCGTCTGCAAACAGAACCCACCTTCCCCTTCAAGCCGAGCCCATCCTCGCCTTCTTGCTCTGAGCGAAGTCGTCTTCAGACACATCCCACCAACCCCTTCTGGCCCATCCCACTCTTGCCTTCAAACCCAGCTCTAGCTCAACCTCCACTTTAAGCTCCGCCTACACTAGTCTTCAAGCTCACCCCACCTTTGCCTTCTGGCCCTTCCCACAATAGCCTTCATGTCTACCTCAAACTCCCCTTTAGGCCCAACCCATGTTCGACATCTGACCCAGTCCATGCTCGCCTTCTGGCCCAGCCCACCCACGTCTTCAGGCACATCCCACCCTTGCCTTCAGGGCAAGTCCATCTTCATCTTCTTGTCCAGCCCACCCTCCATCTCAGGCCACGCTAACAATGCCTTCAGACCCATCCCACCCTCGCAATTAGATCAGCAGACCATCGGCTTCAGGCCCACCCGACCCTTGCCTTCTGACCCAGTCCGTCTTCGTTTCTCTGGCCCAGCACACCATCCATTTTTGGCCCAGCACACCATCCATTTTGGCCCAGCAAACCCAAGCCTTCAGACCCATCCCAATCTCGAATTCAGACCAAGCACAGCCTCGTCATTAGAACCAGTCCTCACTCTCTTTCAGGCCGATTTAAAATCGTCTTCACTCCCAGCTCACCTGCACATTCTGTCAAATCTCAGCCTCAACTTCATGATCATATCACCCTCATCTTCAGACCCATCCCACACTCGTTCTCAGTCCTGACTCCCCCTCAGCCACTGGCCCATCCCACCCTCGCCATCAAGCCCATTCCATCATCTCTTTCTTGCCCATCCCCAACTCGATGACAGACCAAGCTCATCATCGCTTTCCGGCCCAGCCTTCCCTTCTCTTCAACCCCATCTCACCATCGGCTTCTGGCCCATCCGACCTTAGCCTTCAGGTCAATCTGACATTCTCCTTCATGCCCAGCTCTTCCTCGTCTTCAGGCACATGCTACCAACGCCATCTGGCCCATCCCACTCTTGCCTTCAAACCTAGATTTAGCTCAAACTCCCCTTCAGGCTCCGCCCACCTTCGTCTTCAGGCCCATCATACATTTACCTTCTGGCCCTTCCCACCTTAGCCTTCATTTCAAGCTCACACTTCCCTTCAGGCCAAGCTCATCCTCGTCTTCAGGCCCAAACCACAATTGCCTTCTCACCCAGTCCATCATCGTTTCTCTAGCCCAAAACACCACCCATTTCAGGCTCAGCAAACCCACGCCTTCAGACCCATCCCAACCTCGAATACAGGCCAAACACATCCTCGTCATGAGAACCAACCCTCATTTTCCCTCAGACCCAGCTCACTGGCGTATTGTGTCCCATCTCAGCTACAGCTTTAGGCCAAGCTCACCCTCGCCTTTTGGCCCAGCTCACCCCGCCTTCTGTCCCTTTTCTTTCTAACAGTCATGCTCAGATCACCCTCTTTTTCAGAACCATCCCACACTCGCTTTCAGTCCCAGCTCACCCTCACCTTCTGGCCCATACCACCTTCGCCATCAAGCCCATTCAATCACCTCCTCCTTGCCCATCCCTACCTCGATGATAAGCCAAGCTCATCATAGCTTTCAGCTCCAGCCTACCCTTGTCTTCAAGCCCATCTCACCATCGCTTTCTGGCCCATTCGACCTTAGCTTTCAGGTAAATCTGACACTCTCCTTCAGACCCCTTCCAGCCGAGCCTATCCTCGCTTTCTCGCTCTAATCGAACTCGTCTCCAGGCACAGCCCACCAATGCCTTCTGGCCCATCCCACTCTTGCCTTCAAACCTAGCTCATCCTCCCTTTCAGGCTCCGCCCACCCTTGCTTGTCTTCAGGCCCAGCCCACCTTTGCCTTCTTGCCCTTCCCACCTTAGCCTTCATATCAAGCTCACAGTCCCCTTCAGGCCAAGTTCATCCTTGTCTACAGGCCCAACCCACCTTCGATATCTGACCCAGCATATGCTCGTCTTCTGACCCAGCCCAGCGACGTCTTCAGGCACATCCCACCTTTGCCTTCAGGCCAAGTCCATCTTCACCTTCTTGTCCAGCCCATCCTCCATCTCAGGCCCAGCTAACCACGCTTTCAGGTCCATCCCACCCTTGCCGTCATGAAAAGCACACCTTCGCAGTTAGATCAGCAGACCATCTCCCTCAGGCCCAACCTACCTTCTCACCCAGTCCATCATTGTTTCTCACCCATTTCAGGCCGAGCAAACCCACGCCTTCAGATCTATCCCAACCATGAATTCAAGACCATCAGAACCTCGTCATTAGAACCAGCCTTCACTCTCCTTCAGGCCCATTTAAGATTTGTCTTCGCTCCCAGCTCACCGGCGTATTCTGTCCCATCTCAGCCTCAACTTCAGGCCCAGAAAACCCTCGCCTTCTGGGCCAGCTCGCCTCTCTTCTGTCCATTTTCTTTCTTCCAGTCATGCCCAGATCACCCTTGCATTCAGACCCATCCCACATTCGCTTTCAATCCCAAGTCCCCTCACCCTCTGGCCCATACCACCCTCGCCATCAAGCCCATTCAATCATCTCATTCTTGCCCATCCCTACCTCGATGACAGACAACGCTCATCATCGCTTTCAGCCCCAGCCTACCCTAGTCTTCAAGCCCATCTCACAATCGCCTTCTAGCCCATTCGACCTAAGCCTTCAGGTAAATCTAACACTCTCCTTCAGAACCAGCTCCTCCTCGTCTACCGGTACAACCCACCTTCACTATTTCAGCCGAGCCCATCCTCACCTTCTCACCCTGATCGAACTCGTTTTCAAGCACATCCCACCAATGCCTTCTGGCCCATTCCACTCTCTCCTTCAAACGTAGCACAACCTCCCTGTCAGGTTCCGCCCACCCTCGTCTTCAGACCCATCCCACCTTTGCCTTCTGGCCCTTCCCACCTTAGCCTTCATATCAAGCTCACACTCCCCTTCACGCCAAGCTCATTCTCGCACACAGGCCCAACCCACCTTCGACATCTGACCCAGCCCATACTCACCCTCTTGCTCGGCCCACCGACGTCTTTAGGCGCATCTAACCCTTGCCTTCTGGCCAAGTCCATCTTCACCTTGTCCAGCCTATCCTCCACCTCAGGCCCAGCTAACCACGCTTTCAGGCCCATCCCACCCTCGCCGTCATGAAAAGCACACCCTCGCAATTACATCAGCACACCATCACCTTCACACCCAAACCACTGTTGCCTTCTCACCAAGTCCATCATCGCTTCTCTGGCTCATGACACCACCCATTTCAGGCTCAGCGAACCCACGCCTTCAGACCTATCCTAAGCTCGAATTCAGGCCAAGCCCAGCCTCGTCATTAGAATCAATCCTCACTCAACTTCAGGCCCATTTAAAAATCGTCTTAACTCCCATTTCACCGGCTTATTCTCTTCCTCCTCAACCTCAACGTCAGGCCCAGCTCACTCTCGCCTTCTGGCCCAGCTCACGTCTCCTTCTGTTAATTTTCTTTCTAACAGTCATACCCAAATCACCCTTGCCTTCAGACCCACCACACATTCGCTTTCATTCCCAACTCACCCTCACCCTATGGCCGATCCCACCCTCGTCATCAAGCATATTCTATCAACTCCTCCTTGTCCATCCCCACATCAATGATAGGCAAAGCTCATCACTGCTTTCAGGCCTAGTCTACCCTAGTCTTCAAACGCATTTCAACATCGGCTTCAGGCCCATCCGACCTTAGCCTTCAGCTTAAACTAACACTCTCCTATGGGGCCAGCTCTTCCTCGTCTACAGGCAAAATCCACCTTCCCCTACCAGCCGAGGCCATCCTAGCCTTCTTGCCCTGTTCGACCTCGTTTTCAGGCACATCCCACCAACGCCTTCTGGCCCATCCCAATATTGCCTTCAAACCTAGATCTAGCTCAACCTCCCCTTTAGGCTCCGTCCATCTTCGTCTTCAAGCCCGTCCCACCTTTCCCTTCTGGCCCTTCCCACCTTAGCCTCCATGTCAAGCTCACACTCCCCTTCAGGTCAAGCTCATCCTCATTTACTTGCCCAACCCACCTTCGACATCTGACCCAGCCCATGCTCGCCTTCTGGCCCAGCCCACCCACGTATTCAGGCACATTCTACCCTTACCTTCAGTCTAAGTCCATGTTCACCTTCTTGTCCAGCCCATCCTCCATCTCAGGCGTAGCTAACTACACCATCGGGCCCATTCTACCCTCGCCCTCATAAAAAGCAAACATTTGCAATTTGATCAGCAGACCATCGCCTACAGGCCCACAACACCCTTGCCTTCCGACACTGTCCCTCATCGCTTTTCTTGCGCAACACATCATCCATTTCAGGCCCAGCATACCAACGAAATTCAGATCCATCCCAACTCCGAATTCAAGCCAAAGACAGCCTCGTCATTAGATCTAGCCCTCACCCTCCTTCAGGCCCATTTCAAATTTGTCTTCACTCCCACCTCACCGGCATATTATGTCCGAACTCAGCCTCAACTTTGAGCCCAGCTCACCCTCGTCATCTGGCCCAGCTCACCTCGCCTTTTGTCCCCTTTTCTTTCTAACAGTCATGTCCAAAACACCCTCGCATTCAGACCTAACCCACACTCGCTTTCAGTCCCAACTACCCCCTACTTACCCTTCAAGCTCAGCCAACCGCCCTCTTCATGCCCAACCCACCTTTGCCTTCTGGCCTTTTCCACCTTAGCCTTCATGCCAAGCTCAAACTCTCCTTCAGGCCAAGCTCATCCTCGTCTACAGGCCCAACCCACCTTCGATATCTGACCCAGCCCATGTTTGCCTTCTGGTCCAGCCCATGCTCGCCTTATGACCCAGCCTATTCCTGTCTTCAGGCACATCCCACCCTTGCCTTCAGATCAAGTACATCTTCACACTCTTGTCCCCCCTCCCCCCCTTCATCTCAGGCCGAGCTAATCACGCCTTCAGTCCCACCCTCGCCCTCATGAAAAGCACACCCTCGCTATTACATCGGCGGTCCATCGCCATCAGGCCCACCCCACCCTTGCCTTCTAGCCATCATCTCTTCTCTGGCCCAGCAAACCCCCCA
>JAUTXX010178643.1:0-15300 GCA_032273605.1 Panulirus laevicauda | reverse complement strand
GGTCCAATGGTTCTACTGTGGGAGGGAGAAGGTTTAGCTCGTAGTTATGCTGAAGGAGGGAGGAGGCATATCAAAGGACCCTTGGTTGTGGTGCAGGGGGGAGGAGACATATCTCGGGTCCCATAGTTTCGATGCAGGGTTGGGGGCAGGGATGAAGCTCAAGCCCCATGATTGTGCTGTAGTTGGAAAGAGGCTTGTCCCAGGTCCCATGCTTGTGCTGTAGGAGGGAGGAGGTGTATCCTAGGTCTCGTGGTTGCCCTAAAGGAGGGATGGGACGTATCCTAGGCCCCGTGGTTGTGCTGTAGGAGGAGGGGTATCTTAAGTCCCGTGGTTGAGCTCGAGGAGAGAGAAGGCTTAACCTAGTTGTGGTTGTACTGCAGTAGGGAGGAGGCATACCTTATGTTCATTGGTTGTGCTGCAGGAGGAAGGAAGGGTAGCTTAGGTCCCATGGTTGTGCTGCATGATTTACTAGACTATTAACTAGGTCCTGTGGTTATGCTACAGGGGATGGGAAGCTTAGTCTAAGTTGCTTTTGTGCTGCAGTTGGGATACATGTCATAGGTCCAGTTGTGCTGTAGGAAGAGGTGTAACGTAGGTTCTATGGTGTGACGTATGAGGGAGGAGGCGTAGCTTATGATCTGTGGTTTTGCTGCATGATGGGGGAAACGTATCATAGGCCCCATGGTTGTGCTGCAGGAAGGAGGAAGCATTGCTGTTGTCCCATGATTGTGCTGCAGGAGGGAGAAGGGTAACCAAAGTACCGTGGTTGTGGTGCAGAGGGAAGGAGGCGTTGCGTAGTCCTTTTGTTGTTCTGCAAGAGGAAGGAGGCATAGCCTAGTTTATGTGGTTGCACAACTGGATGGAAGAGATGTATATCAGTCATGTGGTTGTACTGCACAACGAAGGGGATGTTACGGAAGTCCTGTAGTTGTGCTACAAGAGGAAGGAGACTTGGCTTAGGTTCTGTGGTTTTGCTGCAGGAGGGAGGAGGTTTATCTTGATTCCTATGTTTGTGCTGTAGGAGGTAGGAGGCGTATCTAAGTTCCTATGGTTGTGCTGAAGGAGTCTTTTCTTAGGTTAGGTTAGGCTGTAGGTTGGGCTGTAGGAGTGAGACTTAGTTTCCATGGTTGTGCTACAGGAGGTAGGAGTCGTATCTTAGTTCTCGTGGTTGTGCTGCAGGAGGCATGTTGTAAGTCCCATGGTTGTATGCCTTTAAGGAGGGAGAAGACATGTCATAGTGTACCTTAGTTTGCTAGCAGAGGGAAGAGGTGTAGCCCAGGTCCCGTTTTTGAGCTGCAGGAGGGAGGAGGCTCAGCTTAGGTGTCATGGGTGTGTTAGGGGAGGGAGGAGATATATCGTAAGTCCCGTGGTTGTGATGAGGGAGCGAAGGCACATAGTTCAGGTCCTTTGGTTCTATTGCAGGATGGAGGAAGCGCATCCTAGCTCCTACGGTTGTGCTGTTGGAGGAGGAGACGTAGACTCAATCCCATAGTTGGTTTCAAGAGGAGGAAGCATAGGCTATGTCCCATACTTGTGCTGTAGGAGGGAGAAGGCGTAGCCCTGGTCTCAAGATTGTTCTGAAGGAGGAATGCGTGCAACCTAAGCCCTGTAGTTTTGTTGTAGGAGAGAGGATGTTTAGCTTAGTTCCATTCGTTGTGCTGCAGGAGGGAGGAGGAGTAGCCTAGTTCTCTTGGTTGTACTGAAGGAGTGAGGAGGCTTGACTTTGGTTCAGTGGTTGCCCTTCACGAGGGAGGAGGCACATCTTATGTTCAGTGGTTGTGCTGCAGGAGGAAGGAGGCAGAGCTTAGGTCCTGTGGTTGTGCTGCAGGATATAGGAAGCTTAGCTTAGGTCCCATTATTGTGCTACAAGAGAGAGACGTATCTTAGGTTCATTTGTGGTGTAGGAAGATGGAGGCATAGCCAAGCCCTCATGGTGTGATATGGGAGAGAGGAGACAGCCTAGGTACTATTGTATGGTACAAGAGGGAGGAGGCATAGCACATGATCCATGGTTGTGCTGCATGAGGGAGGAAACATATTGTAGGCCTCATGGTTTTACTGCAGGAAGGAGTCATATCCTAGTTCTTGTGGCTGTGTTGAAAGAGTCATTTCTTAGGTCCCATGGTGGTGCTGGAGAGAGGACAGCTTATGTCCCCTGGTTGTTCTGCAGGAGAGAGGAGTCATATCCTAGTTCTTGTGGTTGTGCTGGGTGAGGCATGTTCTAAGTCCCATGGTTGTACTTCAGGAGGGAGGAGACTTGTCATAGTGCCCCATAGTTTGCTGGCAGAGGGAAGAGGTGTACCTAGGTCCTTTTGTTGAGCTGCAGAAGGGAGAAGGCTTATCCTAGGTCTTATGTTTTGGTGGAGGGAGGAGAGACATTCTAAGCCTCATGTTGTATTGGCGGAGGGAGAAATCCTAGGTCCTGTAGTTGTGATGAAGGAGGGAAGGGGCATTGCCCAGGTCTTGTGATTATATTGCAGGTGGGAGGAAGTGCACCCTAGCTTCTGTAGTTGTGCTGTAGGAAGAAGGTGTAGCCTAGGTTCCATAGTTGATTTGTAGATGAGAGGAGGCATATCTTAGGTCAAAGGATGTGCTGCCGGAGGGAGGAGATGTCTCCTAGGTTCCATGGTTGTGTTGCAGGAGGAAGGAAGTGTTACCCATGGTCCTGTGGGGGATAATAGCCTAGGTTGTAAGTTAAGATGCAAGATGGGAGGAGGCATAGCCTAGGTCTGTGGTTATGTTGCAGGAGGGAAGAGGCATAACCTAGGTCTCATGGTTGTGCTGTAGGATGGTGGAGTCACAGTTTAGGCCCCCTGGTTATGCTGTAGAAGGAAGGAAGCATTGCCAAGGTCTCGTGGGTGTGCTGATGTGTAAGAGATGCAAGACCTAAAATTACGTGACTGAGATCGTTTTCAGGTGGAGGCGTGTGAACTTGGTATCATTAATGAATCAGCTGTCTTGAGGGATGTTTAAGATGTGGATGTTATTGTCTTCTTTTTTTCACTAGCTCCAGCTTTAAGAAACAGTTATGCTTTCAAAAGGAGTTATGATCATTCTTATCTGAAAGTTCATGATCATGTTTCCCTGTTAATCTAGTGGTTAATGACTCAATAGAGCAATTTCCTGAACACCTAGATAAGAATGCTTCAAAAAAGTTCCATTTGAATTCACTGATTTAAATGGCTCCATTCAAAGGGTGGTGTCTGTTTACTGTAGTACAGTAAACACGAGCTGCTGATGTTATGGCCCCAAAGTCTCCAAACTTCAGGGACATACAGCTTAAACTTTCATTATCCTCCTACTTTTTTTTGTATTTCTATTCAACTCCTCCAAGAATACAGAACTCTTTTACTGATTGACTTTCTATCATGAAGTGTTGTTTTCTTCCAGTCCATAGATTTGAAATTTTGTGTGCTGTGGACTTCAGTGTATACCACAAAGATTGCCTTGGTTGTAGTTCGGACGATCTGGATAGAATGAAAACTCTTCATTAGTAATGGTCTAGAGCAACTGATTAAACATCCATCATGAGTTCCTGAGGGCCTTGAGCTCTTCACTGACACACTTGACTTAATTTTTTACCAGTAAACTAACATTTTTGCCAGTGAACCCACTTGCTATGGATGCATAATTTCTGGCCACTTGGGGCTCTCTGATTAGTCTCATTTCTATCATTTCCAACTGGGATTTCCATCCACTACTCCCAGTGGCATATGAGGGTGAGGGGGGAGCCACTTCCCAAAGCCCAGTGGTTTAGGGATGCTTAGAAGGGAGAAAATCATTTTATCGTCATAGGCCTCATACCCTTAGAGGCTCTGAAAGTAGGAAAATTGGACTTTCCTTGAATTATCCCAAGGCCCAGTAGTATAGTAGTGGAGGCCTGAAAATGAAAGGATCGAAGTTTCCTAAAGTTATCCCACTGCCTAATAATTTGGTGGTCCCTAAAAATGAGAGATCAACTTTTCTTGAATCGTCATTGCATTTATGATTTTATGATTATATGTTGAAATTTGGGAGTATGCAAAGCTTTTATTATTTCATGTAGAAATATACAACTTATATATGATTTCATAACAGTTATCCAAGATTTGCAGGGGTTCGGGGATTTTTGGCTCAGGACCTCAAAATCCTTAGCACACCACTATCACCCCCCCTCAAAATGCCAACTTTGGCACTTTGGGAGGTCACAGTCATCTGTCCTGCACAACTTTCATACTTGGGAGCAGTACTGCCTTGCCAGCCAGGAATCCTTTTGCTCTGCTGACTAAAGCAGATGTCATTGTGGCTGGAATGAAGCCCAACAGTGTTACTGAACTCTGCCTGTTAAGAGCTTGCACCACAATTGAAAAGTCACCTCTGACAAGGTTGATCAGTGTCATTGTCACTGGTCAAAAGGAATAAAGTCTCACTGAAGAACTTCTTCAAAGGAGACCATCTGTTTCCTGTTACTGATTGTAGCACAGCCTTGAAGGTGCAGGAGCCCTTTAAAAGAGGTCCTGGGAATATATTATAAAATTCATTAGAGTCCTACATTCCTTGTTCTGTTGAACCTGAGTCTGCAGAGTTGTGGTTTCACTGCTTTTGCATTGATGCTTGTTGCATTAAGGACAGAACATATTGGGCCATGAAACTTTCCCCTTTTTCTTGAACCATGTTTTGCTTTTACTTCTAATCAAAATCATTGCATGGGTATTATTGGTGAAGTCTGGCATGCAGTCATTAAAAGTATGTGTGTTAATGTGACTTCCTTTTCAGCTGCTAAATCACATGGGTCTTTAGTCAGCAGCATATCTTGTGACTAATATAATTCAAACTTTCCTCCTCTTTCTTTGGACTGATCCACCTGTAGCAAACTCTTTGACTGATAAACCAGCTCTTTTTGGCATCTTGTTTTCCTTAAACTCTATTTTGGATGATATCCTTTTTACTGCTCCCTCTCCCTCTTCATACTAAATCTGTGCCCTCTCATCTGTTTTCTACATGCAAGGTCTTGCAAGTTCCCTCACAGCTACAAATGGACAAGCTCTATATACAGGATGGCTTTCCTCCTTGTGTCATAAAGGGGTGTACCTCTAAGTAGCTCTGATTCTTTCTCACCTGTTTTATCTATGTCAGAATGCCCAAGCTCCTTTTTCCTTAGAAGTATGCCTTGGTACAGCCTGTCCCTAAGGAAGAAGATGATTCTGATCCTTCAAATCATCCCATTTCCTTCTTTCAGATCACCAACAGTTTTTATGGCTCATGGTTTGAAGGTAATCTTATTGGTTCTCCTCTTTTGGGATTTTGGAGTATTTCTTGATAGCCTCAGATATCTCTGAAGTAACTGTAGAGTGTGGGACAAGTCTTTTTCTTTATTCTCTAATACATAGTTTTCTTACTGGATGTGTCATTGTGGTGGTCACTGATAGAGCGTCATATTCCTCTTGTTCTTATCAACCATGGTGTGCTGTTCTGTAACTTATAATCTTTTTCCACATAAATGATATATTTTATACCTCTAACCCCATTCACTCTTACACTGATGACTCCATTCATTGTTTATGTGGCAGTAACCATGTTTTCTTTCATGATATGGACCTGTGTATCATAACAGAATATGGAGCCAGTAAACTGTTTAAATTCAAAAGTGCCAAAACACAAATTGGAATGATGTGGTATACTGGGGTCGATGTAGTCTCATTGAACTGAACCAGGGCATGTGAAGTGTCCTGAGTAAATCATGTAAAGGTCTGTGGGGCCTGGTTGTGGATAGTTAGCGGTGGTTGTAGCAGGGCCCATGAGAGGAATTTTATCAGAGGGTACAGCATTTCTTTTGAGTCCCTTTCCCTTCCCCATTGGTCATCCTGTTTTTATTTTTCGGTTTTATGCCTTGAACTGTAAGGCTAAAAGGGGTACGGAAGATGAGAAAGGGGTGGAATGGAGTGCTCTGTTGATTTTCGCATTTTCTGAGATCCCAGGAAATTCTCAGGCCCCTTTTGGACACCCTGGCCTGGGTACTATGTACCCCCTGGAACCCTCTCTCAGATGCCCTGAGTTATAGTGATACCTCTTTCCTTAAACAGTGAAGTCATGTTATTCTTTACTTTCTTTTGTAGTTTATCATTAATTATATTCTTTTTCTAGTACTTTATTTTACTTTCATGTGATATGGTCATGCTTATGGCATGTTTCTGCCCGTGCAGTGTCGGTTACTTTAAAGAAAACAAACCAGTTTTAACTTTGCGCTAGTACATTCTCTCATAATCTGTTTATTTTGCATCCTACTAACATGAAAGGTTAAACTGATTCTCATAGATTAGAACATTTTTGATTTTTAGTTTTCCACAAAATTTAGAAATGAAAGTCGTCACCCATTTGTATCCCTGCCTGTCTTGCATGTCCTTCTGTAAGTAGAAAAAAGTAAAACATTTGCCCATAAAAACATCAGGGTAAGTTATCCTTTGATACACTTGTATTTAGGAAGAATAAGTAAGCCTTTCAGTAATGTTGATCATGAGACCGTGAAAAAGTGAGTTGTATATGATATAGTGCATGACTTGGTTAGAATGATTTAAGGTCCTTGCCATCAAAATTTATGTACATTTGAATCACCACACCACATCATGATATCTTTTATGAGAAATGATTCAGTCACATGTATGGAAAGCGATATAGAAACACATGTAAGGGTGCTGCTGATAACCTTGTCCAGTTGGTGGCTTGCAACAATGGCCAAAGTTTATCGGTTATCTTCTGATAAGTATATTGTGTGTGGTACTACATGTATATCATGTTACATCAAATATCTGGGGGCGTTTTGCGGTCATTAGGGCTCAGAATAAACTCGTATCTCTAAATATATGGCATGGTGGTCATTATCCTGAGGCTATCATGTAAAATGAAGGTTATGATAGTACAATATCTTCATGTTTCGTGTGTCCCATGGCTCTGTAGCACCAAGTTCTTTATTGTTATTATCGGTTTAAGATTATACATCTCATCGTTGTTTATGTTATCAGCCGCAGTTTATAAGAGAGGTTGAACTGTCAACGCCGTTGTACAGTCTGGTACCGTATTTTGTCACCGTACATGGACTGTGGGATTATAGTATTGGATCAGTTGATACCCCGCAACCATTCTTCCCTCATATAAGCCAGGTATGGACAGTTTATCTTCCTAACAAGCTAAACGTATTCCCATCGGGAAACATTTAATACAGCATACGAAAGGTGTGTTGTGTCAGCATTAACTGGTCCCCCTTGGCTATTTTTGCCGTGAATGTATACTGCATTTGGTTGGGTGACCGATTGCCTTGCTTGATGTCACAAGTCACCAAACAAGCACTAACACTATAACGCACACAATTGTCTTTCATTGATCCTTTGCATAAATATCGTTTTACATCTCTGAAAGCGCCCTAGATTTTTTTGTGTTCATACGTGTATGTGGTGATATCCTTGTGTATGATTTCAAAGGAATCCTTTATTCATTTTCCGGAAACTGTCTATTTTTGAACTTTGAATTTATCAACCAACTTTAACTTCACAGCAGTATTCTAGTGATGAGAGAGGATAAGTGTATCCTGTTTCTGTGACTAGTAGACTGATATACTGTAAAGTGTATACACTATGTCAAGATCAGTAATGTATGTTGTCTATAATTATTCGCGATCCTGTTGAAAAAAAACTTACTTTGCCTCATTAGAGGTACAATGTTAGCCCGCGAGTTTGTAACTGTTATTACGTTTAATCAAGCGATTTTATCCTAAATTAGCTTGTTTGATCGAAATTGTATAATCCTTTGATGATTTTGAATATCTATATTAGATAACTTAACCTTTTCTTTACTAAGGAAAACATTTAAATCGTTTAGTCGGCCATCATAAGATTTATTTCACAGTCAGGGAATAATTTTGGTTGCCTTTCGCTCGTCTGTCTTTTTTTAGTAGGTTGACCAAAACGTAACAAAATGTTCAAGCTGGGGACTCGCCAATGATATATAAAGAGTGAGGATAATTTTCATGGACTTTAATTCTTTAGTTGTACCATTAAATCCAAGAATTTTGCGTTCTCTTCCAGCTGCTTCTATGCTCTGCTTAGCTTTAGATCACCAACGATTATTACACCCAAATCTTTTTCCTGATTTACCTTTTGCAATTCAAGAGAATACATACTAGAGTGTGCCTTTACGATTTTACTACTGTTTTGTAAAACTGCACATATCAATAGTGTAGTTCACTACCCTCCTGTGAGCCCGGTCCCAACAGCTTGTCTGTCTTTTTGAAGCTGTAGACGTTCAGTTTCTGTGTAGGAATTATTTCCCAATTAAGTATCGTCTGCGATTATCCTACAATGCAGCCCGTAATCAGTATCATTACAAGTCGTTGATGTCAAAACTGTATTGTGGTACGTTGATAGACTATAGATTCTCTTTACGATTATTCCATTAGATATTGATAATTTGAAATGTAGAGTGTATATGGACACAGAAAACATGACTTAGATTTTGGTAAACATGAACGTTTTAGGATAGATCCAAACTGAGTTTAGTAAAGTAGGATCTTTTAGGTTGATCCAAACGTATTGTAGTAAACTAGAATCTTTTAGAATAAATCCTAACATTGTAGTAAAGTAGACCCTTTTAGGTTAGATTCAAGGAGATTGTTGTAAAGTAGAATCTTTTAAGATGGATCCAAACAGCTTGTAAGAAAAGGCACACGCCCTTATTTTTCATGATACGATACCTGAAATTCCGAGATTATATCCACTTTACCATATAGTAGACGAATCTACCATAATGAAAAACTGTAAGCTTATGCAAGGAAAAATTTTGAAACTGGTTTTGTTAAAATTATATGCTCACTGGGGTTTGACAACGGCTGTTTGTGACCTCTATAATCTATTTGCGGTATGGTCCAGAACAAGCGTGTGGCCACTTTTCTAAAGCTTGATGTTAATGGCGACAAGAAACAAGAAAAGTTAACTCATCTATCTCTTGTCAAAACTGGAACTGTGTATATGTTTTTAGGTACCTATTAATGTGGTAATGAGACAGTTCTACACGCGCGCGCGCGCTTGTGTGTGTGAGTGTGTATAATGAGATAGAAGGGGCGAGTTAGGTGTGTACAGGCCACACCCATACCAGATGGTCATGTTTATCCTTGGTATTTGTAAGCCATGGTCACTCCTGGGTGGGGCTGAGCACGAACCCACTTACCAGTTCCTATAACCCTGGGAGTGGGGAGACCACAGGCAGTTGCCCTTCTCATGAGCTATATAATACACACGAAACAGTAATAATGGGTAATATATTCTCAGTTATTCTTTAATCATTTGAAGCGAGAAATAGATATATTTCTTTGAACATATAACTTTGATTTACAGCAGTGACACCTTCCCAGAACATTTCAAGTAATGTATGATGAAATTATATCTTTTTGCGTCTCAAACAGTGTTCCTGCATACCACTCTTGTTTTGAGCTTTTCATCACTGTTTTGGTGAGTTCATAATACGCCTGACCCTGTAGACCAAATCCTAGATGCATGCGTGCTGTGGTCTACCATCCTTTATTGTCTCCCTATCGAGTTAACTCCCGTCCTTTGTGGCCATCCAACCATGTGGCCTCCCGTCATCTGTGGTCTCCTGTCCACTGTGGCTTCCCACCCCTTTGGACTCTCCCTCTATGATTCCCAGTGCTGTGGGTCTCGTCCTCTCTGGCCTCCCTTTTATGGAATCCCGTCCTCTAAGGCCTACCGACCCTGAGGTCTCCCGTCCTCTCTGGCCTCCCAGCTCTGTGGCATTTTGTCATTTATGGCCTCTAACCTCTGTGGCATCTCAGCCCTGTGGACTCCTGTCCTCTATGGCCCTCCCAACCATGAAACCTCTTGTCTTATGTGGCCTTCCAATCCTGAGGCATTTCGTCCTCTAAACTCCTGTCTGTCCTCAGTGGCCTCCCAGTCCTTCAGACTCTTGTCCTCTATGGCTTATCACTCCTGTGGCCTCTCGTCCTGTAAGTCCTCCCACTCCTGTGGACTATCGTTTTCTATAGCCTCCCTCCCTCAATGGTCTCCCCTCCCTCACCATGGCCTTCCATCCCTGTGGAGTCCCGTCCTCTTTGCTCTCCCACTCCTTTAGACATCTGTTCTCTGTGGTCTCTCAGCTCTGTGGACTCCCATCCTCAGTGAACTTTCACCCATGTGGACTTCCATCATCTATGGCCTCCCGCCATTTGAACTCCTGTTCTCTGAGGTCTCTCAGCCTTGTGGACTCCCATAATCTAAGGCCTTCCACCCATGTGGACTCCTTTTCTTTATGGTCTCCCATCCCTGTGGAATTCTGTTATGTAAGCCTCTCACCCTTGTGGACTCCGGTATTCTGCAATCTCCCACCCACATTGGCCTCCCAACCCTGTGGACTTCTGTCCTTTAAGGCATTCCACCCATGTGGTCAGTTTATGGTCTCTCAGCTCTGTGGACTCATCGTCTATGGCCTCACACCCCTGTGGATGGTTGTCCTCTACAGCCTCACACCTCTGTGGATGGTTGTTTTCTGTGGTGCCCCAACACCCTGGAGTTATGTTCTCTATGGCCTCTTACCTCTGTGGACTCCAATCCTCTGTAGCCTTTCATCCCATTGGACTCCTGTCATCTATGGCCTCCTAGGACCCTGTGGACCTCTGTTCTCTATGGCCTCCCATTTTTGTGGACTCCTGTCCTCTTTGGTTTTTCACCTCTGTTGACCCTTGTTCTCTGTCACCTCCCATCCTTGTTGGCTCCTGTCCACTTTAGTCTCCCACCCTTATGGAACACTGTTCTCCATGGTCTCCCGCTCCTGTGGGCTCTTGTCCTTTGTGGTCTCCTGTCCTTTGTGGTCTCCCACTTCTGTGGACCCCTGGTCTCTATGGACTCATGTCCTCTGTAGTCTCCCACCCCTGTGGACCCCTGTTCTAGATCTATGGACTCCTGTTTTTTTCGGTCTCCCACCCCTGTAGACCCCTGTTCTCTATGGACTCCTGTCTTCTTTGGTCTTCCACCCCTGTGGATTCCCTTTGTCTTATCTCCCACCCTTGTGGATTCCTGTCCTCTGCAGTCTCCCACCCATGTTGACTCCTATTCGTTTTGGATGCCTGTCCTCTGTGGTCTCCCATCACTGTGGACACCTGTTCTCTATGGATTCCTGTCCTTTGTAGTCATAGTGTGGATGAAGGGGCAAAGAATCTAGGAACACTGAGGATATTGTGGAAAAAGAATGCCAGTCCCCTATGTGACTCTTTTTGGTCCTCTTGTCTTAGTGGTTTTTTGATTTATTTTATTTTGTAGCCTTTGACATCCAAAGCATTTTTCAAGGTGTAGCATTAATTTTTATTTTCCTGATGCCTCTTTGGTTTTCCTGTTTCTCTTTCCTTCCAAAAGCATTCTGTAGTTTGTCTCTGGCCATACCATTGCAGTAATTGTTGATGAAGCGACTTTCCCCTCTTATATTATCAACAGTGGTATACCTCAGGGTTCTGTTGTATTGTATGCTGTCTTTTTTTTTGTCTTTTACGTCCAACCCTTTCACCCTTATGCTTATTGTATCCTTTTATGCACTTGAACTCACTTTTCTTTCCCATCTGATACTTGTTCACTTTCTTATATTTGATTATTTCTGCCATAGTTCAGACCTGTACAGCATTGCAGTGTGGGAAATCAGTAATGAAGTTAAATTTGATTTTGCTGAAATGCAATTTCTCCTTATATCTCTGTCTAAAAGTCAGTTTTTACTCCTTTTAATATTTAAGCACCACAATACAATCTTGCTATAACATTAATTTGTTGGGTATAACTGTGTTCACCATTCTGTATTGGAAACCCCACATGCTCATCATCACAAAGTTTGTTTCCTAAAACAGGGAGGTGTTGTGCTATACAGTAGCTATTTTTTTTTCATATTTGTATGCCATTTCCCATGTTAGCATGGTAGCACTAGGAACATAGGAAGAAAAGGCCTGATTCACTCGCATCTATTCTCTAGCTGTCATGTATAGTGCACTGAAAACAGAGCCCCTTAAACACAAATTGGCTCCACAGACCTTTCCATGGTATTCCTCGGGCACTTCATATGATGTGGTTCAGTTCATTGACAGTACATCTTCCACTGTGTACCACATTGCTCCAATTCACCGTTCCATTCACACTTTTCACCCAACTGTTATGTTGATGTCCCAAGCACTCAAAATCTTTTTCACTATATTTCTCAAAAGCAGCTGTTACATATCTACTGGGGTTATATTTGCCCTGGTATGGAGTACTGCTCTCATATCTAGGGTGATTCCTCCTGTACTTATCTATAAACTAGTGTAGAATCAGAAGCCTTCCATCTCACTAATTGTCATCACCTCTCTTCATCTAACACTTTCTCTACACTGTGAAGTTGATGCTCTTTCTTAGTACAGGTGATATTTTGGACATTAATCTCTTGAGCTGTTCGCATGTGTCCCTTCCCCCTCCAAGGCTTGAACATAAGGCACATATTAGGCTGCTGCTTCTCATAGTTTCTGTTTAGAGACCAGCCACTCGAGGATTGACCATTATGATACATCTTTCTCTTAAGCAGCCAAATTGAAATTCTCATCTTTTTGTTTTTTCCTCTCCTATAACCTTATCTCTCTTTAAGATGTAGGTCTACAAACACCTACAGAACTGATTAATTTCTGCTCTTCTGTCTCTTTATTCCTGTTACCTGAGGTGGCATTTTATTAGGAGATATAATACAGCAGTTTCTTGTGGTACGCCTGATAGAAAATCATCAGACATTGTTTCTTATGCTACCACCACAAAGTTTTCTTTTTGTTGGAAACTCCAAGTTTCTGATTAGCTTACCTTTGATATATTGTTTTTCTACTTTTTAACAAAATTCTTTAGTTTACTTATCAAGTGCCTTAGCAAGGACAAGAAAGACAGTATCCATTCTCTTTGCTTGCATTAGAGCTTTTGAATACTTATAGTGAACTGGTAAACAAGGTATTCTTTTTTTTGCAGCACAGATCTATGGTGTCCTTCAGTTATATGCATGTTATTAATCAAGTGTTTCAATGTAGTTATTATCACTTCCTAAGGTGTACATTATGAATGATGTCCAAATCTGTTTGGCAGTAGCATAGATCCTCTTGCTGTGCATTGGTGACACATATGTAGGCCATTTTCTGAGTATCTGTTGTAAGACTTCATCTCAACAATAGTAATGTTGTTTTGCCATTGTCACCTTTTTCTTTTAAGGAAATATCTGGAATTCCATCTGATCCTGGTACTGAGTTCTCTTACTAATGTTAGGTAATGGTTGGTTGAAATGTGAATTTGTGAGAAATATTTTGATGTTTAGTTGGAACATAAAACTCTGAGAAATATTTAGATAATGTTTATTTGAACATGAAACCTTGGGAGATACTTTGATAGGATAGTAGTTAGTTTGAACATACATCTTCAAGGAATGTCTATGAAATGTTTGGAGTGAACATGAAGCTGTTGGAGAGGTTAACAAAGTTATGTTAAAATTATGACAGAGGTTAACTTGCTTACTGGAGTACATTGTTTTCATGTACCATATATACAAATGTTACAAGAGATACTATTTATAATTGAGATAAATTTTTTTCTTAGATGAGAGTGGAGTGTTTTGTCTTAGTCATGCTTTGTTTAATTTTCATTTTGCCAAAGTTACCTTTGCTAGTGTCATATCGTTTGAATAATATTACCATTGCCTTTTTTTTTTCAGAAAACCAAAAGATAAACTCCAGCCACTCTACAGCTTATCCTACCCTGTCCACAGTTTATTCCTCTCTCTCTTTAGCTAATCCTACTCTATCAGCAGCATTATATACCCTATCATTTTATTTTGTCTTACCCTATTTACAGCTTATTACCCTTCCCTTGGGTTATATACCTTTGTCACAGCTCATTCAACCCACTGCATAGGTTAACTTACTATATCCACAGATTGTTTTACTATGTCTGTAGCATATCTTACCCTCACCTAATCTTATTCTGCTTTTCCCAAACTTTTCTCGTACCTATGTTGGCAAGGCACTTTACACTATTATTACCACCAGATTTATTAATTAAACTTTTCACTCTAGCATCAAGCCTCAGAATTTCATCATAGATTATGTCACACATTGGATTGCATTATTGTAGCCTTTTCAATACCAAGTTGAGATATGTAATATTTACTGTGTTGTCAGAGTAGGTAGGTTCATATTGCTCATTATTAGTTTATACTTACTGTTGTACTTACTGTTGCTAATACAACCAAGCAATACTTAACATACCCCACTTATCTCTTGTGGTCTGCTAAAGTGTCCATTCCTGGAGTACTGAATGATTTATTCTTTCCCCATCTATAGCTGTATCATTAATTACTGAGCCTCAGTAAGTCATAAGAAATGTCTTAAAACAGCTTTTTCACTCTGTTTCATACTTGCCTCCATCCTCAATTGTCAATCGTTTTCACTCTACATTTACTCTTTTCCTGTCTAATTCTCTACCTTAACTTGGTCAATCCTGAACTGCTGTATTATCATAACAGTACACCACGAAGATGGCAGGCCTGAGCGTACGTACAAGGTTTGGTTATGGTGTGGGTCATGTTTTAAATGACCTTTGCTCAGCCATGTGGTTCACATACCTCCTTATCTACTTCCACCATGTTCTTCTCTTTAATAACTCACTATCTGGAGTTGTTCTACTCATTGGTCAGGTCAGTACTTTAAAGAATTTTTTGAAAGTATTCCTCATATTTAATTGTACAACAATATATATCATGATGCATGGGTCCCTGAATTATGAAGGGGTACATTTGTAAGTTGAATTGTTTGCAAGTCAGAAAGTATAAAGAAATGATAATTCACATAAAGTTATAGAGTAAATACTTATACCAGGCTGTAATTACTTAGATATTGTATTCTGAAATATATATTGTACATAAAAGATCATATGAGGCAACAGTTAAGGGAAATAGATGCTTATTTAAGTAGTTCCTTTGTTTGTAAGTGTGAATAATCGATTGTGTGTTGGACTTGGAATTGAATAATTTTTTTTTGAGCTTGCTTTTGAGTGCAGATGTTTGTAAGTTGGATATTTGTAAGTTAGGGAGCCACCCCCCACCCCTTCCCCTTGTACTTTTAATGATGAGATTATGACAGTAATTCAGTCAGTTAAAGTCCTCTTTGATTAGTCTCTTGATTTAGAGTGAGAACAAGTAAAACCTTAAATGCATGTTTTTTACATTGTCTGTTGTTTGCTTGAGTTCTTGAAACAGAATACACCATGAACAGTACCCCTAGGA
>JAUTXX010178424.1:0-15300 GCA_032273605.1 Panulirus laevicauda | reverse complement strand
AGAAAGCGAAAGACATGTCTTTTGAAATAAGCAGGTCCATAGTTATTGGGAAAGACAAGAGGAGGTAGAGAGTTCCAAAGCTTCGAGGTGATGGGAAAGAAGCAGTTATCAAAACAGCCCACTCTTGAGTTGCTGATGGCCACACAGTCATCATGTGATGCAGCACTTGCTGAGTAAAGTGTGGTCTACCAGTAGTGGGGGCACACAAGTAGCCAGCTCTCAGGGCAAAAACCAAAGCAATACCAATAGAAGAAGGAGAGTGAACAATCATTGCAGCATAGGGCAAGGGGATCAGGTTTGGAAGTTGGCCTGGGACAGTTTATAAGATAACCAAATTTCGACTCAACTCTATCAAGTAAGGATACAGAGATAAAACCACCCCAAAAAAGAGAGCAGTAATCCATACAATAGCAAATCAATCCCTAGGATAAATGGAGCAACTGCTCAGGAAAGAAGTTCAAACATCTAAAAAGGGAATCCAGATTCTTAAAGGCACACTTAGCTATTCCCATAATGTGGGGTTTCCAAGAAAGAGTGGACGTTACATTAATGCCCAAATATGTTCACCAAGTCAAGAGGTACAGTTACAGAACCATCAAAGGAGGGATGGGAGTTATGAGGAGTTTCTGATAGAGAGATGGGTAGAAGTTGGGTCTTCAAGCCATTAAACTTAAGATTTTGTGTACCCCACTGAGATATCCTGTCCAAGTCTGAGTTTACTGAGGAAGCTATGTCAAGATGAGATGCAGATTGAGCAAGAGAAGAGGGAGCAGAATTGAAGGATGTGGATGAATGCAGTGTTGAGTTGTCAGCTTATAAGTGCATTGGGTTATTTGTGGAAGAGGAAATTGTTGAAAAGAAGAAAAAGAGTTCAGGACAGGACAGAACATTGAGGGACACCACTGTTGATGGAGAAAAGGGGAAGGATGATCCATCAACAACCACAGAGATAGATCAGCCAGAGAAGAAGCTACATATCAAGGAGCAGAGTGAGGGAGGGAAACCAAAACAGGGGAGCTTAGAAATGAGACTCCGATGCCACACCCTCTCAAGAGCTTTAGATATGACAAGAGTAACTACATATGACTCTCCAATAGCTCTCAGGGATTATGACCAGACATTAGTAAGATAGGAAAGAATATCCCCAGTAGATCTCACCTTATGGAGCCATACTGGTAATAAGAGAGAAGACAGTAATTTTTGAGGTGTTTTAGGATATGGGAGTTGAAGACTTTTGAAATGGTAGAGGTCAAAGCAATAGGACAATAGTTAGAGGGGGTCAAAACGGTCACCCTTCTTAGGGATGGGATGTACTAAAGTGTGTTTCCAAGGAAAAGGAAAAGTTTCAGTTTTTAAGGCGAAACGGAAAAGGGGAGCAAGCACAGGTGCAAGTTCAGTGGCATGCTCTTTCAGAACATGGTGATGGATGCCATCAGGACCATAAGCCTTGCTTGTGTCCAGAGGAACAAGCACTTTTAAGACAGTCCAAAGAGATTACAGGAGGAGGCATAGGATTAGTAACAGGAGCACCAGGGAACCAAAGATATTTGCTTTGCCAACAGGAGAGACAGATATAGTACCATCAGATTGGAAAAATGAAAAAAAGGTAGAGCTACAGAAGTTGTTAGAGATGCCCTTAGCTAGAGACCAGAAAGACCTATCAGTGGTTGATGAGGAGAGGTATTGCATTTCCTTTGAATAAAGGAATGCATTACCTCATGGATAACATGCTTGCAGCAATTACAGGCTGAAGAAAAAGCTGAATGGGAGCTAGAGGAAGGATGATTTTTCTAAATCCAATATTCCTGATCCCTTGTCTAAACGGCCTCAGAATGGCTGAACTATGGATTGGATGAAGAGGTAGTCTTGGAGGAAGATGGGATAAACGCTTACATTCCTGCAAGAATAACCTCTGCTATGCGTTTAGCAAAGACGGAAGCATCACCACACAAGAGACAGTAATTTACCCAAGGAATGTCAGAAATGAATTTATGTAACTTATTCCAGTCAGCTTTGTTCAGGCGTCAGTATTTACACATATGAGGGGTGCTGGAGGGGAAGGTGCCATCAGAATAGACATACTTACAAGAATGTGATTGGATGAACCAACTGGGGGCAAGATTGTGCATGTACAGTGAGATGGACTAGAGGTGAAACACAAATCCAGAATATTAGGAAAGTGGTAAGAGCAGTTCAGGTGTATGGGTAGGGTGGGAAATAACTTGCTCTAAATCAGTGAAAAGGGAGATCATGAGGGCTTCAATCGCCCACCATCCATATGGGAGGAATTTAATCATTCCCTATGGTGAACGTAGAAATCCGAGGAAGAGGAACTTGGCTTGCAGGTGAGAGGATGTAACAGTCTCATGGCAGGAGTTTAGATAGTCGAAGAAGGTTATAAAATTTGTAGAATTTGGAGCGCAATAGGCAAAACAGAGGAAAAGTATAGTAGCAGAGAGACAGACCTTGAGCCACATAACATCAAAGTTTGGAGACTCAAGGTCCTTAAGGCATATAACAGATGTGTTTATAATGGAATAAGCACAAACACCACCTTTGAACTGGAATTGTGAGTGGAGGTTATAGTTAGATATGAAAAAAAGGACTAGAGAGAATATCATTAGACAACTGTCTCAGAAAGAAGTAAGATATTAGGCAAGTAACTGACAGATGTGTAAAGTACCTTCACAAGGCCTGCCTGTCATACCCATCTTATGCTTTCTCCAGATCCATAAATGCTACACACAATGCAATTCACTCTTATTCTCCAAGGATATCTCACACAAATGCTTCTACTTTTTATACATACCATTTTCGATCAAAAAATAACATGTATTCAAAATGACTATTCCATTATCAAAAAGTTCTGGAAAAAAAACCATTTCAATACTTTTGAGGTTATAATTAACAGGAATATAATGTATATATAAGAAACATACATTTAGGGGTTTGGAATGAAAAGGAAGCTAGCTAAGTAAAAGAAGCCCTATATCATTCTAATTTAATTACGAAATTTGAGGGGGGAAAATTACTAAATTCAAGATGTGATTATATTGTGATTATATTCAAAATAACAACACTGAGATGGAAAGAATACTCATATGAAATCATATTGTGGATGATGATACAACAGGAAAGTGTGACGGAAAAAAGGAGCATGCACAGAAAAGTCACGACTATACATGAGACATTTCAGGACATATCTATAAATCTATCTATCACTGTACATGAGACATTTCAGGACATATCTATCTATCTATCTCTGATGCCTGTTCCAAATGGAACTACCTCAAAGGGGTGGCCACGGCACAGTCTCAATAACTAAAAAATTCCAATGCCACTCTTCAGCCTTTAGTGCCTTACTCTTAACAGGCCACTGGCTCCAGGCAAGTCTAAAGCAATGTTTGCAGAAGCTCTTACCTAACTCCTTCTACCTAATGCTCCTACTTAAATGTTCCTACCTACTACTTCTATCTACTGCTTCTACCAGTTTGCCAAAAGGAAGTGCTAGCTCACAGTGCTAACCACAGAAAAATCTAGTTATGAAGAATGATCTGCATGAGGTAAGTGTTGTCAAATGTTACATATGACAAAGAGAGATTGTATGTTTGTGGAAAGAATGCCAGTAATCCAGCTACCTAGGTCAGAGGAGTGCAACTTGACTATAATTAAAATGCATATGTCACTAACCCTCCTGATATAATTTATGAATAATAAAGGGAATACTTTAGCTGACACAAGAACACTCACCTTACTATCCCCAAGGGCAGTCAGCATACCAGGAACAATATTCCTTGTATGAGGTTTACAGTGAGGACCCAAGGATACAGCAAGAGATGCTGTTATCCGCAAGGCCTCCAAGGCCAAGTTCTTGTTTGTGTCATTCATGCGAGCACACAGTGACGTTGGGAGTTCGCCAATATCTCCCTTAATAAACTTGGCCTCAGAAATTATATTTGACACTTTTTGTAAGGCTTCATTTCTCACCTGAAAAGAAAAAAAAAAGAGAAATTAAGAGCTTCTACAAATCTTCAACCTTCCCTCTTACAATCAATGATCAGACATGCCACCATCCACTTCTCTAAGCACATTCACATCTCTCTTCTGTTCACCTATCAATATGAACATAATCCAATAGTGCCCACCTCCCATCCAGCCTATTAACATAAGTATACTAATGTATGTCCCTCTTTCTATACCAGATATTCCCAATCAAGAGCACAAAACTCCACAGGCTCTTAACTATTTTCATTCATATCACTGAATATGCTATGCCTCAATTATACCCTAAACTCCCTCCCACAATACCCACTTTCATATTCAAATCATTCATCAATAATACCTTGTCTTCCACATCAAATTGCTGGCACACTAACTCAGCTCCTCCCAAAACACTTGCCTCTCTTCCTCACTTCTTGTCTGTGTGTGCATATGCACTAATTATCATCTGCCTCCCATGATCCACTTTTCATTTTCATCCAAGTCAGTCTGGGGTTCGGTTCACTTTCTTACACTTTTTGACACATTCCCACTGCTCCTCCTTCTGCAGTAGTGCTACTCTTCCTAAATTTTCAGAGTCACAATAACCTCTGACTTTACATTTCCTTTAACACACTCAAACTCTGCACTGGAGTTCTCTCAGATCAATTCTTTCTCCAACCCTCTTCAATCTCTTCCTATAACACTTCTCATTAACTCTAGAAAATTATATCATGAAGGTTGCATCACATGCAGATGACCTTACAATCACATCACAATGCTCTGACACCACAGCAGTAGCAACTAACATGCAGCACTACATTACACATCTGGAACAATGAGTCACTCAGAAAAGACTGTCTTTATCTCTAAAGAAGTCTTAAATCACTTTTAACCCCAGACCGGCATGATCCAGCTACACCCATTCAGTCACTTTGATTGAATAATCACTCTAACTGAAAAGAACATCCACCATTCTAGGCATTACATACAACTTACACATGACATTCACTCCCCAAACCAATGACATAAATACAAAAACCATTCACAAACAAAATGACCTCAGAAAACTAACTGAAATGAGTTCCGGACAAAAAAAGGACTTCCTCAACAAACAATGCATCCGCTCCACTCCAAACAATGCTTTCACCTGCCAGCACTTACGTTCTCTAAAAAGCAAATGTAACAAAGTTGCAGTTACACAAAATGGTGCACCTGGAACATAGCAGCCATAATGAAACAAAGATCCTCCCAATACAGTCCATCTCAACATTCTTGGCACTCAATTCTATGCCAAAGCACTGTACCTCTCCCACGCCAGCCATTCCATAACCAAGCACCAACACCTAAGTAGAAATAAAAAGCTTTATCCTCCCTCACACTTCAGTTATCTCTATTCATAGATCCCCATTCCAAAACATAAAACAGTAACAAAGCACACATAACCTAGAATAACCTGTCATGAACAAAACTGCCCTCCTAACTCGTCTTAAGTTCCATACCAATACATGCACCCATCAGAAATGACACTACCCTGACAAACATGAGTCACACTTTCTTGTCTACTCTCCAGACATCATCCATCCCTTTAACACTACAAACACCATTTCAACATATACCAAGACCCTATATGCTCAAGAAGAAACTTCCAATACAAAGACACTGCACTGTACCTACAAAGACATCATTACACTTCATTACCTATGGTCTCAACCAGTGGGAGTGGCCACCTTCCTGAACACTCAAGGAGCATCATAAAGATAAAAGGACCCCTAGGCAAGGAACAAATAAGCAGCTAATTTGCAGTGAAAGTTCTTGTGGTTCACCATCCAGCTGCATAATCAGCTACTCTGGCAATGGTTATCTCAACTTGAGTGTGCCCATTAATACCAAATCTACTAAAGATACATACCTTTTGAAATGCACTTAGTACTTTGGATCTTGTCTGAACTTTTATTACAGAACTAGCAATTGGTCCTTACCTTCCAGTTCTTGTCAGCTAATTCAGTGAAAAGTGTACATGAAAGCTGTTCACTTATGTTCATACGAGGCACCAAGTCTTGAACATTGATAACTGCTTGCTTAGCATCAACATCATCATCATCTCCATCGTTGTCGGTGCTACTGTCACGGTTCAGACCTCGAATTGGAGGGGGAGGAGTTGTGCCAGCCAGCTAAAATATAAATGTAATTACACCATGGACAGAAGAAAGCACCAAAGAAAGTTTTAGTAGCTGATATATGGCTAAGCAAAACATATATAACCAAAATACCGTAAGAGTCTTTCACAATAAGAAATTCATGACTTAAAAAGATAAAGGATTAAAAGAGAGGAAAGCCTCAGTCTCTCTAAGAAAAAAGTAATCTCTGATTATGAAGTTTGCCTCTGAGGTGTGAAATATATTTCAGGGTGGCCTACTTTTGGTAAGACACTGAAGTACTCCTTATTATGCCTCTGTATACAAGGTAAATGACAACAGCGGCAGAGAACAAAACTCTAATGTAAAATTTAACCTATGTGAGAACATGAATGAATAGTTAAGGAGACCAACTGTGTTCTGGCAAATATTAGAATAGATTTAAAGTATATGGAAAAGGAAATATTCAGCATGTATAAACCAACATAAAGCCAAAACTAAGAAATACTTCTCAGGGTTCATCAACACTCCTTAAAAAGAACAATGAGCTAATAGCAAAGGTTAAGGGGAAGGCAGCAAAGGATTTACCAGAATCAGGAGAGCTGAGTTACAGGGAAAAGTTAGAAACCTTAAATTTTCCCATCTTGGTAGAGAGAAGAGCAAATGGTGTCCTGATTACAATCTTTCCCAAGTTTTTAAACCAAACTGATAATGCAGACAATGAACAGTTCTTTGAAAAATGTAGGAACAGGACAAGCAAAGGACATACCATAAATTGTGGCCTATAAGTTGACTTTTGAAGCTTAATTCTTTATTTCCAAAACATGGGATTGACTTACAGGACAGGTAGAAAATGACAAACACAAAAATAAGGCAGCATCACCTTTATCTGACTTGAACCTTAGGTCTAAATCACTTGGAACTGGGTTGTAACTCAATTTTTTAACACTTACAAATACAGTGCTTTTATGATACCCGAGTGTAGCATTTGTTACTACTAATAAATATTCACCTTTTTTATTAATACATACAGTTCTATAACAAATAACAGCTGAAACAATCGATAAGCACCATAAGACTATCTAACCACCAATGACCACCTGTGACATGGGGAAATAGAGTGAAAGAGTATCAATGGGAGAAAAATGGGGAAGAATGCTGAATGTAAGGGAGGCATGTAAGTTCCTGGAGGGAACAGGTGTCAGAGATATAGACAAATGAATAGTTTCATTGATGGCAAGTTGAGACATCAATTAATCACATCATGCCTCAATATCAGCTTGTACAGCGTTTGGGAGTTGAATTATGCAACAGGCAGATGCCTAAATAAAATCTTTTAGCTGAAATGTTAAGGTAGACCAACATGCAAGGTCAACTTACACTTCATAACTCATGGTATCATGAAATCAAGCATGAAACTTTCTTTCTTTTTTTTTTCTTTCATACTATTCGCCATTTCCCGCGATAGCGAGGTAGAGAAACATTCTAAAAACAATATAAATACTTTCATTATACATGAGCAGTGAATAAAATGAGTGAGGACATAGTTAATGCAAACAGCACAAAAATTTTACTTATATGACACCAGAGAACTTCAAGAGATGAGGCCCCATGGGTGTAGAACTCCCTCCCCGTACATTACAAGCACGAAAATACAAATATGTAAATACTATACTTACATCAAAGGTAGAAATGTTTTTTCTCTATAGTTAAAATAAAATAAAGGGATTCCCTTTTCTTTGATTCTTTCCCTTCGCCAGAGTAGCACTCCAGAACAATTCAGCCTACAAAACATTCTCAAATGCCACAACACCACTATTATAGTCATTCTTTCCTCTAAACTTTAACCTAAGTGCTATTTCTACTTTTACTGTCCTTTTGCTAGTGCACCCCATTGCAACATTTCATGGAAGGTACTACTCATACATTTGACACCTCTAACTTCCCTTTACATGTGTATGCTCATGCTCAGCAACCCTCAAATTATATACATATTTCCAACCACAAGCAGTGGTAACTGATTACTACTTACAAAAATCAACATCTGAAATTCTTCAGCAAGTGTTCTAAGCTTTGTTCTAATGCTTTTGACACTAACAAATAGAGGTCATCAGTAATGTAAGAGGAAGATTCAACATGTACCAACTTGTCCTCTGTATTAGGAGTGAAGAACAAAAGATTACCAAATAAACTAAAGCCAAATAAACTAAGAGGTCATGAAATGGACTAGGAAAATATTTGTATCTAAAACAGTTTAGTTTAAAATGCCATAGGTCTACCAACGTTGCATGTGCAATTATTGGCATTCAGTCTTATGTTATTACTGCAAAGTCTGCTCTATATTTTTCCCGTTAATCTGTTCAAATCATTTACTCTCATAATATAAGAGGGTGGCTAACACAGAACCTTCTCTACACATCACAATTTTGGTACAATTCTCCATATCTCACCAGCAACCCACTGTAACATTTATAATACTACCTACTCTATGTGTTCCTGCATAACTCCTCCCACTTAACTCAGATAAATGTACTCTTGGTAATTTTCCTTAAACACATCTTTCAAAGCAGCAATATCAAATTCATACTCCTGTTACTCAGCCAATGGCTCCCTTTATAGCATGGATATCTCACAATCTATCATTCCTTATCTAGCTACTTATCATCTTTTAAAATGTCCCATTAGATTTGTACATGTATGGAGAATCAACTAATAATTATTGTGCTTACAAGAAGTTTGTAAGTCTGAGAAAGAATCACAGGTTTTAAGAGCAACTGTATCACATTATTATAAAAATCATAAGGTTAGTTTCACTTCACATTAACTTCCTTCAAACAATGTTGGATAATCACATGAAAAAAAATTAGCATATGACTATGCAAGTATGTTAGATAGCTTGCTACAATCATGCTCACTTCAGATTTTGGACAAACTTAACAAAACACTGCTTCCTTACTAGGTAATCATTTGGTAAAAGCCTAGCCATTTACCAGAGAGAATATGTTGTATTTAAGCTGTGTGTACACATGTTTTAGCATTTCTCAACCAAACCTTGCATTTTCACTCCACCCACCACAACTCTGTGACTTTCTAATGAATGCTAATTGCTACTATTCCTGTACACTCTCACACACACAAACACAAACTATTTACCAGTCTCTCAAGGAAAAGATAATAAGAGTTACAGTATGAATCATCTTGCTTGTGATGTTTACTTAAGTAGCTGCCTATAGGCCAGTTTGTGCTACATGTGCAGTGTACAAAAACAAAATAAAATCACCGAAACTGGGCATGGTTTGTGCTACATGTTGGGCAGTGTTTAAGCACAAAATAAAATTAACTAAACTGGGCATGCATCTTGTAACTCCTTTCCTTCTATGAATTGATCTAATGGTCTTATCCACAGAAATCAATTCTTTGCCAGAAGGATGTCAGTAATGCACTCCCAATATTAAAATTGGGAAGGTCTAGCTCTCTTACTAAACAAGGTAATTGCAAACAGATTAACACCAACAATATGAAAAAATCAGAAAATATGAGATCCTTAATACTAAAGTTACCATTGCATATTATGGTTTAAGAAGAAATGACAAACCCTTTCAAATTCAGTGTCAATCTGCTGAAGCAATGCAGTTTTTTCATCCTCAAAGAAGACTCTGAGCGTGGCACCCATGTACAAGTATATGGTACCACAGAGAGTGATACCAGATGTCCTAACACCTGGATTAGTATGCGCCAGGGCTTTCTTTATGTCACCAATGAGAGCCTTTGGTTGTAGCCTGAGGAAAAAGAGTTCCCATTTAGGTGAAAGCCATTAAGATCTCTATCAAAATACACCATTTCAAAAACTCCACATAATATCATTTTTCCCAGCATAAAATGGTAACAAATCTCATATCAAATATGCTTAAGGAAACAGCATCACCCATCAGTTATTCACCATGCAAAGAAACCTCAATCAAGCACCTTTAAATAATGCTAAATACTGTAGTAAAATGCTGAAAAAATTGGTAGCCAACATAAAAAATAAAATGCACCTCAGTGATGAAAAGTATGATAATCAAGTAGTACACAGAGGAATGAAACAATCATTAAAATGACACAAGATGGACATCAATAGACTTTTGGTGATAAAGATTAAAAGAATAAAGAGTTGAAAATGTGGAGTGCTTTTCACAAACCTACAAGAAAATATAAAAAGTATACAAATGACAAAATCTGCTACCAGTGCCATGCCATCAGCAAAAAAAACTACCTCATCTCCCCACCCACTCTCCAAATATATTGTATACCTACTCTCTTCAAAACCCTTGCATTCATCTCCCTCACTATCCCATCCATAAACATATCAAACAGCCATAATGACATCTCACAACCCTGATGCAGATCCACTGTCACCTGGAACCACTTACCCTCCTGTCTTCGTACTTGTACTCTTCACTGCTTTTGACAGCTTTCCTCCCAACCATGTACTCAAAATACCTTCTGCATAGCATCTCTATCATGCATACTTATGTGTACTTTCCATGCATTCTCTAATAATGTTATGGCAAAATAATTTTCAACTCATATTCTATTAAATGGCACATTTGTTTGTGGTCACAGCTATCACATCCAACATAAGAGTAAGCAATTCAATGTCAGGAAGGAATGTTAAAAGAAATATGTTTTGGTCGGATACTCATGGTCATAGCCAAGAATGTGGGTCTTAATCACAATTTGTTACCTTTAAACTTTTAATGCATTACCTAATTCTTTAAATCATTATATACAAGACATTTTATGGTAGTTGTGAATTTATGAAAAATTCTATGCCAGAGCAAGATATATTTTGATTCATATACCATTAACTAGCAAAATACATTCATATCCCACATACCCTCTTTTAGATGGTATGTTCCTGGTGCTACCCTGCTAATGAGGTAAACAGTGATTAAGAAAGAAAAAAATTCAACGGTGAACTTGTAAACAAAATGTTTGTGCTCTAACATGCACTCTCACCAAAGTTTCCTTGTGTTTACTGGGTATTTCAGAGGTAGTATTACTCAGGTAGGAGGAGAATGTCAATCAGGACACCCATTAACAAGGAAGATAAAGACTGCTCCATGGCTAATAATCACCAAAAACTGTTTGATGCCTATACTTAGATGGAATGCTGAGGGATATGCACTAAGCTCATCCCTATCATTCCCTGAATTATCTGATTTTGCAGCAGATGCCATATCACAGGAAAGGCAGATGAAATTTACTGTATACTTATTGAAAAATGTAGTGGTATGAAATTCCTTATTAGTATTTCATTCGAAAAATCCCACGGTTATGAAGGGCTAGAAAAAGTTTGCATTACCTGTGATCTAGCAACAGTTGCTGATTCTGATAATTAGAGGGTGACAAAGACAGAAAATCACACTGCCCCATCTCACTCCTCCAGCACCTCATATCCTTATAACCACCTTTTTCAATAAGTACCCTCTAAATTCTGTTTGCATGACCTGTGATATGGCAATAATTGCTGAATCACAATTCTATGGGTGACACAGACAAGCATAGTGCACCTTGCCCTACCTCTCAGTAACTCTCACTCCAACTCAATCCAATCCAGTGGTACACTAAGCCCACACCAACACATTTTTCAATAAGTATACAGTAAATTTCATCTGCCTTTCCTGTGGTATGGCATCCGCTGGTAAATCAGATAATTCAGGGGAAGATAAGGATGACCTCAGTGCATCTTCCTCTACCTCCCAGTAACCCTCTCTCCAACCCATCCCACTCCAGCAGCAGCGTAAGCCTTAAGCCTTCATCACCTTTTTCAATGTTTCCATGAATCATTACATATAATCTACATAATCTAACTTACATCACATTACAGCTTCAATAAAGAACAACAAAAACAAAACAAACACTATAATATCCCATCATGGGGTGAGGAGGACAAACACAAATAAAGCAGGGAGGGTTGCCAACCAATACAATAGGGCAACAATAATCAATTGCTACAAATAATAAAACATATACAAATATAAATATCCTGTATAATTACCCAAAATATACCTAAAGGATATCATACTCTTATGATACCACATAATGATATCTATCCAGAAGATAGGAACAAGATCTTAAAAGTAAAATGCATATAGAATACATCCAGTCTGCATAAAATTCAAGAGAACTTTCAGCAGCAAAGTGGGTCAGTACTCTGAACCAAGTGCATCACTGACTTTCTTCGACTGTTTCAAGGAAGGCCTAAAACAAATGAGCTGTTGCAAAAATGGGTCAGCGGATAGAAACAGGTGGGGAAAGATGGTGCTACCACACCAGTCCGATGGGGTAACAGAGGGCTCTAATCCTATATACATATACAATAAATACCTTACTCTAGGAACAAACTAACACAGAAAAAATAATAAATCTATCTACATCTATGATACCTGTTCTCTTTGGGAGCTCCCTCATGGGGGTGGCCACAGGTAAAGTGTCTCCAAACTGGTGAACTCCAGTGCCACTTCTCAGCCTTTAATGCCTCGCCCTTAAGAGGCCACTGACAGAGAGTAACTAGCAGTGCTTTCAGAGGCTCCTACCTAATGTTCCCATCAGCTATTATTATTCAACATGTATTACTTATGTTCCAACCAACTACTCCTACCTAATGCTAACTGCTAATTTTCCGACTTACTTCTTATACGTAATATTTCTACATAATGCTCCTGTCTGATGTTACTGACTAGAAATTCTGTCTCTTGCTCCTACTATATTTCTAAAAGGCAGGGCTAGCACACGGCACTCACCGCAGAAAATCTACAGTTGGATAGAATAAGTAGCATGAGTTAAGTGTTGTGTGACAATGAGAGATTGTACATTTGTCGACAGAATGCTGCAGTCAAAGTGAGGGTGAGGCAGAAACAAAAGGTCAATGGAGTGCAACTTGATAATAAATTATAAATATTGATAATAATAAAATACTTACACAAATCCGAAGTCTGTAATAGCATCTGCAAGCCACTTAAGTGCAACTTCTTGGACTTTAGGGCTCTTCTGTTCAAATGCTCGGGTCATGACTTCTGGTCCAACCCACTGAAGTTTGGCAGCTTCAGCCATGGCAATAAGAACCTCTCCACACAATGGGCCATTCTTAGGATCTCCCAATTTCTCTACAAGTTCTTGTATGCACACTTCTCCAGAACGTCTATGTAGATGAGAAAACATTACTTAACATAATATAAAGAAAACATACAAAAACATCATTGAGTAAATACATAAAACTGGCACAATTATCAAGATAAACTTGCAGATGGGTACATGGAACACAAATAAGAGAGTTATTAGGAGTAATTATATCTCCAACGCCTGTTCCTTTCTGGAACTTCTTCAAGGGGTGGCCAAGGCAATAGTCTCTCTGTAACCAGTGAACTCCACTGACGCTTCTCAGCCTTTAGTGCCTCACCCTTAACAGGACACTGGCAGAGGGCACATCTAGTGCAGTATTTGCAGAGGCTCCTAACTAATGCTCCTACATAAAAATAAAAATAAAGATATGGGGCTATGGATATTCAATCTATCTATCTCCATCTCTGATGCCTGTTCCCAACTGGAACTCCCTTACAGGGCTGGTCATGGCAACAGCATCACCATAACCAATGATCCTGCATGTTCATGCCCTGATCGCTCTAAATCTTTTTCCCTCCATCCTTCCATCTCCAATTTGGCCCATCAGTGAAGTAGGCAAGAGGGGGCTGTGGCATAACCATCAAGGATAAACATGAAATAAAACCATACAACTGTGTATTCACCACCAACTAGTACTGTATTGGTTTCCTTTCTCTTTATAAACTCCTTGAAATGACCAGTAACTGAATTAGCAAAGTTCTGAAGCCCTTCAGGATACATATTTTTCTAAATTTCATGAATGGCTGCCTCCAGCTTAGGTGGCAACAAAGTATCCATGTTACATAATTTCCTTTTCATAAGTGCCCATAAGTTTTATACTGGAGTCAAATCTGGTGAATTCCCAGGCCAGTCTCTGAAAAACTCCACTACACAGTCCTCAAGTCATTTACTGAATTGTATGGTAGTGTGGCAGGGAGTCCCATCCTACATGTACACTTTGGCCTTACACATTTTGAATGAATCTGGAAGATGGCCACACAGAAGCTCAAGGCAAGTGTCTGTTCAGAGTTTCAATGTTTGGTAACACTAAAAGGTTACCAACACCATAATAACGTAAATAATCCCATACCATGAGTGAAGCAGAGAACTTTATATGCTTGCAATGTACTTGGGTTCAAAAAGCTCAAAACTGGCCAACTGTAATGCACCTGTCACAGAAAAGGTGGACTTGCTACTCCACAAGACACTTCTAAACTTAGCCATATCCCACAGTACATATTTCTTGCAAAAATTGACTCTTTCCTTCTGGTGCCTACAGGTATGAGCAGTTTGGGATACAGCCTGCAGCTCTGGTACTTAAGGTCCTTGTGTAAGCAGCGCTGCACTGTCCTTACCGAAACATTAAAGAACAGTCTAGTGTTTTATCTTTAAATTTTTTTTGCACTCAAGCATGTTTCTGCATCTACGTGACATTTAAGAACATTCATGGTAAGTGGAGAGGTTTTTCTGGCCCTTCCAAGGGGTTTCACAAGGGTCAGTGTAGCAGTGCTGCTGCTATTATAAAATTTCTTAATCAACCATTTCAATGACCTCAAGCTCATACCAGTAATATCAAAAATTTCATGAAGTAGCTTATTTCCCTTGTCAAGTGCAACTACAGGAGCTATTTGTCACTTGTAAGGTGGAGAATTTCCAACCACAGTAGGTGGGAGGGTAAAAAAAAAGGAGCACAACAAGGTATTCCCAACTTCTACAACTGCTTAACTGCTTCTGAGGCAGGCTCATGTGGTATGCCAGTAGGCCACATAGTTGCCACTGCTCGCTAGGGAGCGCCAACTTCACCAGCAGACACAAACACTAATCTGGGTGGGTCAAAGAACTTTATGTAAATATAATTGCCACATGAATCGCACACATGAGGGGGGAGGGGGTTGCTATTTCATGTGTGGCGAGGTGGCGATGGGAATGAATAAAGGCAGACTATGAATTATGTTTTTTTCTTTCTTTCTTTCAAACTATTCGCCATTTCCCACGTTAGCGAGGTAGCGTTAAGAACAGAGGACTGGGCCTTTGAGGG
>JAUTXX010178313.1:7500-12726 GCA_032273605.1 Panulirus laevicauda | reverse complement strand
GTCAAAACATCCCACGCTACACTTCTCAAAGAGCCTACATCACTACCTACATTAACACTGCGTCTCTAGCAACCCTCATAACGCAAACCTCAGACATCTTTCCACAATAAACACATCAACTACATACAACAAAACATTTCTGGACAAGTATCCATCAACAAAGAGTTCAATTTCCCATTTACCTTATCACAGAATTACCAATGTAGGATCTAACGCTAGGTTAAACAGCTCACTCAGAGACCTTGAGAAAGCAATTCGCATCCAGAAGTTTGCTGCACACATTATAGTCTATTATATATTGTGTCATCATCAACCATTTCTAGAATACTACAATCCCACAGACAGCATTTAGCCTGATGTGACTCAGCATTCATGGGGGCAGCAGGAATGAGAGGGAATTGTAACAGGAAGGAGAAGAGGTAGAGCTGGGGTCCGACACCCACGGGTCCTCGGGCTCACCTTCACCTTCTGATAATAAGAGAGGTCCACCCCGAGTGCCTGTGGCTCCGTGGAGTGGCAGCCTTCCCTTGATAAGGCCGGGCCACGACGGGCGTCTTGCCTATGTCCCGGCATGCCTCCCTGAGTCACTCCGCTTCCATATATGTCCCAGTCAGCACTAGCCCTTCCTACACTGCACCGCCACACTTCAGCTGTGTGGAGCATCCATGATTCACCGTCCCACACACCACGGCACCCACTACCTGTCACTATACCACACTAGCACCATCATCATCATCAGGACGGCTCTTCTTCACCATATCGTTGGACACTTACGATTACGATCTCCAGCATACAAAAATTTTCAACACAGTTTCGGTATATCATGTGCTAAAGAGGGATTTAACTGAACTGAAAGACTGTACCCAAGAGTGTGTCAAAAATGAACGTGCTCCCATATTTGACAATAACAGAGCTGTGCTTTCTCCATATATATTCAAAACGACACTTGATCACCAACAGTCAAATGACTTACCTCACCTTACATATAACTTACGATGGTTTGGTTTCGAATATTTTCAAATCCTGTGATAGTATCTTACAGACTCCCGTTCTACTCGTGCTTTACGCTTTCAGTGAGTTACACCATAGCCACAATCATCAAAGGTTGTTACAACACTATAGCCACAATCATCAAAGGCTGTTTGTTACAACACCGTTGCCACATTCATCAAAGGTTGTTTGTTACAACACCATAGCCACAATCATCAAAGGTTGTACGTTACAACATCATAGCCACATTCATCAAAGGTTGTTTGTTACAACACCATAGCCACAATCATCAAAGGTTGTTTGTTACAACACCATAGCCACAATCATCAAAGGTTGTTACAACACCATAGCCACAATCACCAAAGGTTGTTTGTTCCTCAGTGCCCCTATAATCTTATCGAAGCGATCAAACAACTGTGACGGGCTTAATCTTGCCGCAATGGTACCACGCTATCCTGGGCCATGTAGAATGTTTGAGTCCATAACATGTCAACTTTATTATTAGGATACTTTCGAACATCTTGCTGAAGTATTACTCAGTAGTACAAGCCAGTGGATTCTGGCACTGCTTTGCAAATCTGTTTCAGATTTGCAAAATCCAGGCTCTTTTTTCACAGGATGTTCAGTACAGAATGCAGGCCTCAAAGCGCTCTCGAAATCATGTTTAACATGAGGGGACTGATGTCTTGGCTCACTGAACACAAATTCATATTGCTGCTTCAGATATCTCACTCATTTCCTGATAAACCTTCGTGTATATGATCTCCTCTGTTCACAGCGGGTCGATGGTGGTGAGGTCTTTGAATGAAATTTTGTACATGAATATAAATATTATGGAGTTCTCTTATCTAACTAATGGTTCTTTCTTCTTCCTAATTATCGTATGATATTTCATCCATATCATTTATGTCCTCTAATTCTTTCAACAGGTTTCCTTTCCCTTGTTGAGTGAACTGTGGCTGTTCCAAATCTGCGAGACGTTTCCGCCTCCTACAATGGAACCGTTTTCTTCTTTCCAGTTTGGACCTTTTGCTTCTCACTGGAATATGTCTGTTACATGTAAGGAGCAACTCTGCACTCAACCATTTCACACACTCTGGTGTACTGTCACTCAGGAGTGATTCCTGCTGTTCCGCAGACAAGTCATTGTTCAACTCTTCGCACCTTGAACGTTTACTGGTGAAAACAGGTTTGTTGGACTCGCCTCCAAGGTGGCGTGTGTTACGCCGGGGTGATTTAGTATCCGCAACCACCCGTACCTCGACTAGGATGTGATGCGTGTAGTTAAAAATGATGTCATATACCAAGCCTGATGTATCTGTGAACACTGAACCGATGGTGTCATATATTTTCCTCTAACTGTTTACATCTGTGAATGACTGGAGAAGTCTTTGGGGGGTCTTCTAACCCCCGAGCCCGGCCTGAGTGCTTACCCCCTACCGGAAAATACACAACCAGAACTTTCTTTCCGGTCGCTGGAGGTAGCACAGTGAGGGGAAACAGACTATCGTCACTAAGGTTGGATGGCTGGGCTTTGGACCTACCAGCTGCCAAGGTCGTTAAAGCCATAAGCGTCAAGCCACGTCCACCTCACCGAGAAATCTCTTAACATTTCCTTCGTCAGGTGTTGAGGATAATTGTGAGACCACGTACATCCTCACTATGTATGTGGCCCATCCGTCACTAACTAAATGACAATTATAAGACCTGTGCGAGTGGCCATTGGGGTTCCCTATTGAGACACCGCTAGACACCTATGCTGATGGGTTTAAGACTGTGGTGCCAAGAACATCAGGCAGGTGAAGTGTGTCATGACGTGGAACCTACCAACTCACACCACCACCACACGCGGAGCCTCCTGCCTCCGTGGGTCGACACACAACACAAGTTATTTGTGGATGAGCTGTGAGGAGGACCAAGCATGCGGCCGGCAGTACCTACTGCCACAAGTCAGCTGATGTGGCGCCCATGAGACGTGAGTGTACTGGACACCGGGCCATTATATCATAGGGGAAAGGGAGATCCCGTGCCTCGCCCAGGCTGCCTCTATCACCAGTAACCTGGCTCTCTCTCAGGCTCTGCTGCTTGTTTTCTCTGAACACACAACCCTGAGTTTTCGCGTTAGTATCTCATGTAAAGATGGAATGACGTGCTAGATCTGTATATGCTGCCTGCCCTCTTAACTCGAGAAGTATTACATAACCTTACACATCATCGTCATCATCATCTACCGCGGAGATAGATTTCAAATTAAAGCAAACGACTAAACATTTATTGTTGTTCCACACCAACTTCCCACGTAAGGCGGAGCTTCCACTAGACTGTTTTCTTCCTCTACTGCATAATTTGCCCTTTCTGTATGCTCTTCTACCAATGAAGCCTGTTTCATAAGCGTCTACAGTTAGTCTCTTCCATCTTAAATGATATTACATGCGTTTGCCGCAAAATCAAATGGTAATGTAATACTACAATCATGTCACATTTTCCGTTATCCAATCCCCTTCACCTGTGGCAGTGTAACATTCTTCCATCAATACATCCTCTTCTATCAGTGGAAGTGTCACAATCACCTCCCGGTCTACTGTCTTCCACAGGAACGTAAGCTTCGATTACTATATTTATTTACATGTTAAGGTGTGTCATAATTTCCCACTACAATCTACACTACAGCAGAGCCACAGACTCCTACTGATCATGTCCCTTAAACTAGACGTCGTGTCACACTCTCTCATTATCACCGTCGTTTCCACTGGAAGCAGTGCCATGAATTGTCATCATCACAACTATCCTCACGAGAAAGAATGCAAGACCTGGCCACAACTGCGACCCGTTCCACATGATACAGTGCCCCACACTATCATGCCACCCACTGCATCTCTACTAAAGGTCCCTATGCTTCGTCCACGTATGTAAAATCCTTTTCCAGCGAAGGCAGTGCATTAGTATTCGAATATTTACTCGTGTTCCAATAGACGAAGTGTTATAATCCCACTGACATGATTCCTATCCGCTGAAGATAGAACCATGTCCTTGTCAGGTCCCCTTACTATTTTGTACGCTTCCGCTAGCTAATAGCACATCTTCACATAACTTAATCTCCCTCCTCTAAAATCAGTCCTATATCACTGCATCCCTACTCATCTATCAGGAGAAATGTCTCATTTAATCACCATCAGATCGTGTCTCACTAGACAAAGCCACATCACCACAACACTACACCTTCTCCCACAAGGAACAATGACATATCATCCCATGACGACATCTTTTGTCAGATCCTCCCACGGAGCAGAGGCAGTGCTCATCCCTTCACAAATGCGTCCTCCTCCACTAGGCGACATCCACCTCCAGAACAACTTCCACTTTCACTACAGTCACTACCATATCTGTATCTTCCACTAGATACGGTGGCACGTCCTCCACACAAGGAGAGAACACACATCCATTCATAACCAAGAACTCTTCTTCCCTGAGATACAGTGGTACATTATCCACCAGAGATCGTGTAAATGCACCCACTTCTATATCCTCTTCCACCTAGTGTAGTGCCACAACCCTTCCACAACCACGTCCCTTTCAAATGGGGCAGCGCAATTCTGCTCAGCTGTAAGTCCTCTTCCACTACATCTCTTCTACCATAGGCAGGACAATTCCACTCAGCTCTAAGTTCTCTTCCACTATATGTAGTAACACATTCCCACTACTACATCCCCTTCCATCAGGTAGAACAGGTCCAAGCCCGGCCAGGTCCCCTCCCACTACGCATCAGAACAGTGCACGGCTGCAGGGGAGCTCAACCCACTATGCTGTATGGCCAAGGACGTGACCCAACACCACAATGAAGCCATCACCTCGCCTCCCCTCTCCCTACAATGGGTACGAAGCTGACGCGACATTCAGCTGCGAATTAATATCTGTCTGCCTTATGCCAGACAACGCTCTGTGACTCATCTCCTATTTCTCAGACGTACAAAAAGCATTTCCACCGTCTTCAGTGCTTTTCTGTCTCTGCTTGTGGACGGGTCCGGTAACGCTTCGTTAAGAGCACCCAATTAGCACATGTCTGTGGTCTGCTGCTGTATAATCATACCAAACGTGCTGGCCTGTTGCACCGTAACATGTCATTAAACAAGGATACTGATTAGTGGAGAAACATGAGAAAAAGTGCAGCCCATTAGAGAAAAACACATTTTTGTCTTTGCGAAGAGAAAACACAAAACTACATCCAGTTTTGGCTCA
>JAUTXX010178313.1:0-5000 GCA_032273605.1 Panulirus laevicauda | reverse complement strand
TCTCTAAACTCCTGCCATGAGACTGTGACATCCTCTGCCTCGGTGATTATACCATTCACCATAGGGAAAGGGTGAATTCTTCCCATACGGATGGTGAGGGGATTGAAGCTCTCACGATCTCCATTTTCAATGATGTACAGTAAATCATCTCCCATCCTACCCATATACCTGACTGCTGTGACCACTTCCATAATATTCTGGGTCTGTTTCTCATCTCTAGTCCATCCCGCGGTAACTTCACAATCTCGCCCACAGTAGGTTCATCTCATCATTCTTTCATAAATGTATCTGTTTTAACGGTACCTTCTCCTCCAGCAGCCCCTTCTGAAGCGTAAATATTGGCCACTCAATAAAGCTGACAGGAATAACTTACAAAATTTCTTTTATAACTTTCCTTGGTAAATTATTGTCTCATGTGGTGATACTTCCGTCTCCGCCAAACGTATAACAGAGATTACTGTTGCGGGAATGGAAGCAATTATCTCCTCTTCCTCACAGACGACCTCTTCTTCCAAGGCATTGCTCAACCGTTCCTGTTCTGAGGTCATTCAGGCAAGGGATCAAGCATATCGGGCATGGAGGAACTTTCCATATTCTGGCACCCATTCAGCTTTCATTACTGCCCGTCATCACTGCGAGTACGTTATTCATAGGAAGTGCGATAATCTCTCCTCGTCATCCACTGACAGATCTTTCTGGTCTTTAGCTAAGGGCATCGCTAAAAGCTTCTGTCGCTCTACCTTTCCTTCACTTTTCCGTTCTGACGGTACTATAGCTGTCTCTCCCGTACACAAAACAATTCTCTATGGTTCCCGTTTCTCCTCTAACTCCACCTTGGACGACTCTAACCCTCCTTCACCCTTTGATGCTCCTCTTACTAATCCTAAGTCCTTACCCGTAATCTTTTTTCGAACTAACCGAAAAGCGGTCGTCTCTCTGGACACGATCAAGGCTTATGGTCCTGATGGCATCCATCCCCGTGTACTGAAAAACTGTCTCTGAACTTGCACCCGTGCTTGCTCGTCTGTACCGTTTCTATTTATAATCCATAACTTTTCCTTCTTGGAAGCATGCGTTGGTAAATCACATCCCTAAGAAGGGTATCTGCTCTGACCCCTCAGTCTATCGTCATATTGCTTTGACATCCACTATTTCGAAAGTCTTTGAATCCCTCCATAACTCCCGTATCCTTTGACATCTTAAATCTCTGTCTTCTGTCTAGTTACAGTATGGCTTTCGTAAGGCAAGATCCACTGGTGCTGTTCTTTCCTGTCTAATTAATGTCTGGTCAGGATATTTCAGTGGGGGTAGACGAAATCTGGCTACGTCCAAAGCCTCCAAGATCTAATTTCTACCCATCTCGCAACTGAAAATCCCTCAACTATCCTCTGTCTTATGACGGTTCTGTAATTCCAACTCTTGACTCTATGAATATGTTCGGCATTAGTGTAACCTCCACCCTTTCCTGGATACCCCTGATTATGGAAATATCAAAGTCTGCCTCAACGAAACTACGAGTCCTGTTTAGACATCGTAATTTCTTTCTTTCTTAACAGTTGCTCCGTTTATACAAGGACTGATCCGACCTAGTATGAAGTAGTGCTCTCACATCTAAAGTGGTTCTAGCTCTGCATCCTTACTTGACAGAGTTGAAATATACATACATAGATATATGGATGAATACACAGACAGATACATGAGAGAGAGAGAGAGAGAGAGAGAGAGAGAGAGAGAGAGAGAGAGAGTCAGAGCACCTCTGGGCCTGATCCACAGGCCCCCAGGACTGTGATCTGCATTTCTGAATGGCATGTGTGTCACAGTGCCACACACACACTACATCTCCCGTACATACATACATACATATCTCCGATCATCGTTAAGGATCACCAGAAGTCTCACCGGCTTAAACGAATCATTAAACTACTGTTTATAACTTTCAGGTGAAGGTATTACAAACTTTGGCATCTAAGAAAAATGGACATAAAGAGGGGGTGTGGGGGGTGAAATTACTTAAAAAAGTACAAGTTCTTCTAAGTAACCTAGGTTTACAAAAGTTACAGACTTAAAGCATGGCAAAAATGGATCTTTAACTGTACATAGACTTGACTATTAAAATAGAGTTGTATTAAAAATCTAAAGACATGTTTTCTATTCTAATGACACTTTAACAATATATATATATACACAGTATATAACTTATCTCTTGTCACTTATCTCATTCTGATGATAAAACAGTTTACCTGAAAAAGAAGAAAAAATATATACGTTAGTAACAAATATTTAGCATTTCTATTTGTTCTTAAAGGAATATCCAAACATTTACACAATACATAAATAAACAAGTGCAAGACATTTTTTCTGTCTTCTCTCTGATCACGTGTAAATGTATAGATAAATGAATGAATAAACAAATATATAACGACCGGTTTATCGAATTCAGGCAGCTATTTGGCTGAAAATACACAGTTGAGGACTTACATAACTGGAGATCATAAAAACAAAAGAGCTTAAGATCAAGGCAGGACTGGATACTTCTCTGCCGTGGATATGCACATGAGTGAAGTCTATCTATACAACACAGAAAGTTTTACACAGCTAAAAACTTCCGTCGCTCTACCATCCCTTCACTTTTCCGTTCTGACGGTACTATAGCTGTCTCTCCCGTAGACAAAGCAACTCGCTTTGGTTCCCGTTCCTCCTCTAACTCCACCTTGGATGAATAACATTCCCTCACCCTCTTTCCGGACTGTCCGAAAAGCACTTCTTTCTCTGGGCACAAGCAAGGCTTATGGTCCTAATGGCATCTGTCCCGGTGTACTGAAAGAGTGTGCCTCTGAATTTGCATCTGCGCTTGCTCGTCTGTTCCGATTCTGTTTGAAAACCAGAATTTTTCCTTCTTGGAAACACACATTGAGACATCCCTTCTCTAAGAAGGGTGACCTTTCTGGTTTCTCTAACTATCGTTCTATCTCTTTGACATCTACCATTTCCAAAGTCTTTGAATCCCTCCTCAACTCCTATATCCTTAAATACCTCAAAAATCAGTCTATTTTCTAATCAAGGGTGTTTGGTTCCGTAAGGCTAGATCCACTGGTGATATTCTTTCCTATCTTACTAATGTTTGGTCATCATCCCTGTAAGATTTTGGGTAGTCATGTGTAGTTGCCTTTGACATACCTAAGGCTTTTGATAAGGTGTGGCATGGGGGGTCTCATCTCTAAGCTCCCCACTTTTAGCTTTTCCCCCCATCACTTTGCTCCTTCATATCTAGCTTCCTCTCTGGCTGATCTATCTCTATGGTTGTTGATGGATCAGCCTCGCCTCTTTTCTCCATCAACAGCAGTGTCCCTCAGGGTTCTGTTTTGTCCTCTGTACTTTTTCTCCTTTTCTATAACGATTTCTTCTCCTCCACAAATGATCCAATGCACTCATACGCTGACGACTCAACACTGCATTCATCCACATCCTTCAACTCTGCTCCTTCATCTTTCACTCGATCTGTATCTCGTCTCGACACAGCTTCCTCACTAAACTCAGACTTGGACAGAATATCTCAGTTAAGTTTAATGCCTCCAAGACCCAGTCTCTATCCATCTCTCTATCGCAAACTCCTCACAACTCTCGTCTCTCCTTTGACGGTTCTGTAATTCCACCTCTTGACTCAGTGAACATACCTGGTATTACTGTAACATCCACTCATTGTCGGAAACCCCACATTACAGGAATAGCTAAGCCTGCTTCTAAGAAATTGGATGTCCTTTTACATGTCGAAACTTATTTTCTTCTGAACAGTTGCTCTCTTTATACAAAGGATTGATTCGTCCTTATATAGAGTACTGCTCTCACATCTGGGGTGGTTCTTGCTCTGCAGCCTTACTAGATAGACTCGAAAGCGGTCCACCTTATAAACTGTCCCAGGCTAACTTCCAAACTTGACCCTCCTGCTCCACGGAGCAAAGTTGGTTCACTTTCCCTCTTCTATAGGCATCATTTCGGTTTTTGCTCTCGAGAGCTGGCTGCTTGTGTTCGCACACCACTAGCTAGACTACACAATACTCGGCAAGCTGCTGCGTCACAAGATTACTGTGTAGCCAGCAGCAACTCAAGAGTCTTTGGAATTCTCTGCCCTCTCATGTCTTTCCCAATAACTATTACCTGCCACATTTTAAAAGACAGCTTTTTAATTTTCTCAAAAATTCTTAAATACTTTCCTTTGTCTTTTCTTTTTCCATTCAAAAATTCTTTCTATATTTCAATTAAGGCTCGGCCTTGATATGGACTTTTGTCCTTGACTGGAGTCTTCAACGTACAAAAAAATGTTTTGTGCCCGTGCCATGTCTCTCACTATGAAAATCAAAAAGGGATGAAGGTCCTCAGAGAGAGAGAGAGAGAGAGAGAGAGAGAGAGAGAGAGGTCAAAGGTGATGGGGGGATGACACAGGCCCTGACCACAGGGTCACGCAGGAGTGATGCACAACACTTGTGGCGTTGCTCGTGTTTCCATGGCCGCTCAAGTTGCCCGGGAAACCCTGCTGTAACAGACTACATTCTTTAACCACCTGATATGAGAATGATTCAGTAATGGTGAGAAAACATGGCGCTCATATAACTTGCCCTTATTGAGAAGCATAATTTTCCTATAGCACACAAGATCAAAGCTTTAGGCAAGAATACAAAAGGAAATTACTCATACAGGAACCGACCACTGGCACAGACGCTGTTTTCATGTTCTTCAGCCTTGATGATTAAAGTTCCACGAGGGTAGTGTAATACATTTTTTATGCTCTTTTTTGATTTCTCAGGAGAACGGAGCTATCATTTTTGCACTTTGTCTGTGGGTCACTTTGGAATCATTATTTGTTTGTTCCAGGAGAGAGTTTTACACTCGTTTTGCTCAATCTCTTAATCTTGTATACATGTAATGTGTCTTTTTTTCCTTTACGTGTATATACACAGAAACACATCCAAGCCTACGTCAAGTGTGTGTGTGTGTGTGTGTGT
>JAUTXX010178312.1:0-26119 GCA_032273605.1 Panulirus laevicauda | reverse complement strand
TAGGGTCTGGAGGAGCACCGAGGCGGCTGGTCCGTGCAATTTACATATTCTGAGCAACAGAGGAACTTAGGTTGGCTCTGTCAGCAACTATGTTTACGGCAAGCAACTCAGAAAACATGTTTATGGCTCTGGTTTTGAGAATCATACCCAGGTCAGAGGTGTGATTCATGTTTGTTTTGGTTATAAATGTTTTGATGTGAGTTATTAATAAGGTGTGTGGAAATCATGGATTTCAGCGATGGTTCCAGAGATGTGGAGTTTGGAAAGAAACATATGGGATGATCTCATTGTCCTCTTTCTTTCTTTTTGCCACACCCGACACCACTGGAACCACCAGGAATCCATGCCTTCCATGATAGCCTTATCGTTAACGCTGATCGAAACACAACTCTCAAAATCAAACACGTATTCCTGGTCTTATGTGAGAGATTATAAGACCTGTGTTAAGTCTCGTGTCTAGTAGCCTGCGAGGGTCACTGGATCAAGATATGTGAATACTGGAGCTGATCAGAACAGTCGGTATCACGTGCACCTGGTGCGGGGTCATGATGTGGTGGAATCACTGCTACTGCTACTTTGAGGAGCAAAGGGATGGGGGAGGATTATGGTCCCTGATATGGATAAGAAGTGGATGATTTAACCGGAGTGACATGACGTGTCGGAAAAAAAAAAAAAGGTATGTCAAGCGGCATGACCTCTCCAGAACAGTATGGCCTCCCTGAGCTGTAAGACATTGTCTGAACAATATGGCCTTCCTGAGTGGCATGACTTACACGAACAATATAGCCTGCCCGAGTGTGGCCTGCCTGAGTGACATGACTTGCCTGAGTGTGGCCTGCCAGAGTGGTATGACCTGAGCAATATGGCCTTCCTGAGTAGTATGAACTACCCAAGTGGCATGGTCTAGACTACAAAATGAACAGCCTATGAACTATTACCTCTAAGTGTCCACCGACTGACACATATGAGATGAACATCATTCTCGTTCAAGTGAACCCAGTAATTCTGTAAAGTTGTAAAAGTTGTGTGAAGTTGAACGAAGAGCATCACATGTGGGACTTTGTCACGAATATTTACATTTTCATACAAATGTTTCACAATATTGACATTTTTCCCCGCGATTTTTAAAAGTTCGGCGTAAATGTTTACAAAAACAACCCTTTTGAACTGCATGTTATCATCAGAGTAACAAAATTAATATTACTATCTCCTTTTTAAAGGCATTTTGCTGGTGTCTTTTGTTTTGGTTAAAACAGCCTTCCATTGTCATGGGAATCGCCTTCAGTACTTCATGTCTGACACTGAATACAACAGGAAAGCCAGCGAACAACTCTAAACAAAATAAAAGTAATCATTGTGTTGCCTCCGCCTTCAGGAGTGAGGGGTATTGTAGTGTATGTGCTCGTCTGTCGTTTGTCCGTCTGCGTCTGAGGTCGTGTGTCTGCAAGGATAAGTGTGCTCAATGCTGGGTGTTACGTCAGTGGGTTTAGGGAGTGAGAGGATTATCATGTCTATAGAGTTAGCTTTTAAAGACATTTACGGAAGAGCATGTGCGCATCTTACATGTAAGCAAGCACTCGTGCATCTGTTGGGTCAAGGATTTGCCCGAAAACTAAGCTCTTATTGACTGGCTACTTATGATTCTTCTAAAGATTAATGTTTTGTACCTTATAGTTGTGTACCATTGTGTACCTGTAGAGATATTGTAGTTGTAGTGTTATGGGGCGCGTACTTCACTCAGATACCGTATTGTAAATATCTGTTGGTATTAGCGAGGTTTGTTGATTAGTTTTAAGAGCAAAGTATTAGATGAGGAGGTGGCAGGCGGTGCCTCTGCGCAAGTCTTGCTTTGGGCGAGGTATTGCTTGATGATTGTTTTGGGGCGGTACCGCATGCTGTGTCTCGAGTATACTAGATTCTGGGGACTGAAAGTACTAAGTGCTGAGTGCCAGGTTTAGGTCCAGGATGCCTGGTGTAAATGTGTGCTGATTGGTGTGTTTGAGATGGTAGAAGCGTCAGATTACCAGGTATGTGGTAGGGGCTTCAGGTTACCTGGTATGTGGTAGAGGCTTCAGGTTACCAGGTATGACGAAGAGGGCAGGTCGTCGTTGGACGTTGACCTTACATGCAGCACGTCGGGAACTGACTTAGCAAGACGTTCACTGCGTCCAAGTATTAGGAGCAACGGGATCTTAACGTCGTATTTACCGCTGACAACAGCTCCAGGCCTGAAGACGGAAGTGGCGTCTGTGGTGGTGTAAAGGGGGTGGGATCTGGTCCGGCCGTGCGGACTAATCATCGCTTTGCTTTTGAGCTGAATGATATCACAGGTATCGTCATCATGAAGGGGAGAAAGCAATGTGATATCATTACCGCTTGTATCGGGGAGACTACCCTCCCCCCTTGAGACGGTATGGGTCACTCCACTGAGCCGGGCAGAGGAACATAATTACATCACCCCTTTCGTCAACCAGAGTCTCGACGTCTTTGGTAGTTTCTAAGCCTCGCGAGAGGGGGAAATGTAGTTTATGGCTACTTGTTTTTTTCTCTTTTTTTGTAATACTATATTATTGTTTATGGTTTTACTTGTTTTTTTTCTCTTTTGTAAATGTGATTTGTCAGTGAAGGTTGCAGGGTAATGATAACGTGTGTGTGTGTGTGTAAGTCTTCATCTTGCCTGTGTAAAAAATGTTTGTGTGTGCGTTCCTTGAATTTTTCGTCCGAGTAAAAATGTGAGGTGTGCCTGAGTTGTAAATCTGTGTCCGAAGAACTTATGAGGTGTGTATGACTCATGATTTTGGGTTGCAGTAAGATATGAGGAATGTTCCAGCCTTAGATTTGTGTTTCAACCAAATGTGCGACATATGCGTGAACCCTAGATATGCGTCTTAACAGAATGAGTGAGCCATGGCTTTCAGAGGAAGCTATTATAGAGTGTAAAGCTATGTTTGCGCTTGATATACTCGCAAGGTCTAGGGTGATTAGACCAGAACAGAGTATGAGATATACATGACCCTTACGGCAGTCCGAACAAAATGAGTGGTAAGTGTGAGCCTAGAAATTTATGTTGAAAAATGAGGTGTGTAAGAGCACTAAACTTTATACTTAAACAGATTCAGGTATGTATGATGTGCTTATGATTAAATTCAAATACAGTGTTAAGTCTCTGACCTCAGCAGAGGGAGTGTACCTGGCAACCTAGGGTTTGGAAATAGTGGTTTGCTGGCTTGATCGTGGCGAGAGGTGCTCGGCAGCGGAGTGATGGACTTCGACTGTTACGTGCACGTTGGTGATGATGATGATGATGATGTGCCTCTGTCTGGTTGGTATCTATTGATGAGGGGTCTGTTAAACGTCGTCCCTTCGAAGAAAGAGGTAACCTGCTTGGTATATGAAGTGCTGGGAGTGTCGACGGTAGAGGTTGGGACCTGATCGCATGTACTGCGATCTCCCCATCCTCAAACATAATGTCATCCTCTCCCCTCACCCCAGTGAGTCACCGTCATCATAGTCAGGGGGTCTTACTGTCATGCACAGACAACGTACCTTCGTTTGTTTTTTTTTCTAAAGATCGTAAGCTCGTTAAGCAGGATCGTGTCGCCGACCTTAATGATCGTACCATCGTGCTGAAGTGGCTGACAAAATGATCATCCCCAACGCTGAGAAATTTGTCTCGGGGCACAAGATGGAGTGTGACTGAGTACCGGACATACCTCTACCCAGAGGGTACTCGAGGCCGGAGTTTGTTCCAGTGACCCGCCAGACGCCTTTTTAATGTTGCTACGAACTCAGTGGACAATGGGTGGGTGCCAACGTGAGACTTGTATCACTATTTGATATACCGACACATTTCATATGGCTGGAGTCTTTAATATAAAAAAGAAGAAATAAAGAAGTTCGGTTACTAATTAACGGAAGGACGAATGCTCGAGGTGTGTGAGTAATAAAGATATCATTAGCAGTAAAGGAAGCAAATAATATGAAAACCAACAAAAGAAAAAGGTAAATGAAGTAACTAATTTTAGAGGAAGTCTCATAAGAAGAAAATACGTAACGTAAGAGTTATATGAAAAAGAAATAAGGGAGAGGAGGAATGTCCGAGTGAAATGACCTGGAATTATAATTTTCCAGGAGAAAGAAGAGCGAGGTAATTGATGTTGAAACAAATTTCCGAAAAAGATTGAAAATAAGTGACTAATTTGAGAATGAGGAGAATTCTTCCCGGTGATTTCAACTTTCCATTTACGTAGACATGCTAGTTTTTGTCCACGAGTACAGTAGAGAGTGGCCAATCTTGGAAACAGTAGAAAGCGTATTCTTACAAGATTATAGCAGCAATGGCACATTTTAACGTTACCAAGGCGAGCAACGCTAGCCTTGATTATAGCGATAAGCTAGCAAGCTAAGCTAACATCGCCAGAGACAAACGGTGACCTAACGCACTACGTGAGCCATTAACATCTGGTGGACCGTTTGACTTACATAGCCACCTTAACCGAACACAAGCAGAGTCGCTGTTGGCGTCCTCTGGATTTAACGTTCTAAGGTTGGGCGGGCGGGCATCGTGCCCTGCAGCTTGGAAGTACTGTACACCACCTGCAGCGCCTCCTCCAGGTTGGAGCCAGACCCCATTTTCCGTGGGCTGTGACTATACAACCAGGCGTTGAAGCGGTGTGAAAAAAAAATGAATCTTCGTCCACCACACAGTAACCCGATTATCACAATGGAAACTGTCTAAAAGAGAAACACGTAGAAGACATAAAAGTAATTATTGTGATAAATCTCTCAGGAGAATTACGGCAAAATGTGATGCTTTTATGTTTTTTTTTTAGAGGGAAAAATTGTGACGGAGGAAAGTGAAGCATCACCCGAACACTTTCAAGTTATTTATGAAGCTGTTCCGGACGGGACTGGTGCCCTCAGCTTAGCGGGTTCACTGTACCTGGCAGGACTCACCACCTCAGCTTAGCAAGGTTAGTGTACCAGGTGCCTCAGACTTGCTACTCAATTGTCAGCATATCTTCCATAAATGCGCCTTAGTATACCAGTATGTTTGTTGTGCTGTCTGTAAAAAAAATAGTTTCTTTTTCCTCCAGTGCGTTAGTCACTATTTGTTTCACTAGTCGAGCTTCGCTATGATCCAGTATGTCTCTCCACACACTGTGTATTTAGTTCGTCTCCACGAAGTAGAGGAAGACTTGTTGTGTATCCTTCGAAGTCATATGTTTATGCCCAACGTTTTCGTGTTATTACAGAATTAATTTGTGCTCCTTTTGAAATTGAGCAGGAGGAAACAAGTGCCACATACAAAAAGAAATAGAAGAGGAAATTACATTTTCATGTAATTATTATTGGATCAGGTTACTTCTTCCATATTCTGAGTTCCTCCACAGATCTGAAATGAGAAAGGATATGTTCTGTACGAGAAAGAGAACGAGTATTAGGAGGAGGGGAGGGAAAGTGATCTGAAGTGTATGAAGTGGAATTACCAGCGTAAGAGTGAATAAGGATAGAAGATGAAGGGAGATGATTATATGTGAAGAGGAAAAATATAAACAGGTGAGAAATCCCTGGTAACACCGCAGTTTATAGGATGAGAACGGGTTGTCGCCCCAGCACTGACTACTGCAGTGGAACGGCAAGAGAGGAAGCCTTGGGTTATAGAACAGAGAAGTAAGGGGGAAAATAGTAAGTTTAGAGAGGAAAGACTTGTGACTCACCTTGTCCATTGCTCCGTTAGATATGTATGTGGTTTTTTGCATATATTCGAACTCTTGACGATTGCTGTTCGAGGAGACCTTGTGTGTGTGTGTGTGTGTGTGTGTGTGTGTGTGTGTGTGTATGATTTTGTTTGAGTTTGAAAAGACTGAAAAGTAGTTAGTATAAGCCTGAGATGTAGAAATAGCAACACAATTACAATTCACTTATTGCTCTTTTATTGTTCACTCACTTTTCGTTGTGGTGGTTTACTTGTAGGACAGTCTTACGTGTAGCTTGTAATGTGAGGTTTTTGTTTCGTGGATTAGCTGGCCAATTGTTGAAGCTGTAGCAAAGAGTGATAACAATGGGTAGGAAGTAAAAAGAAAATATAAAAAAAAGAGGGGAGAGAAAAAAAACCCTCTCATAACAGCTGAATTACTACGTACTGTATCTGTCCATTGTATGACATTTCCCACACTCCAGCTGAGGGTGACCATTGTCAAGATATTCCCATGTCTCGGCTAGTGACTGGATCAGTTGGTCCCATGGTACAGGTGACCGGAAGCCCAGGTGAGGCTCCCAAGAAAAATTACGCGACAATTAACTTTGATGGAAGAAAGTCTCCGGAAGTGGCCCTTATTACTTGTATATCCAGCTAATTAACTTCTTCTTCTTCCCCTCCCTCAGCGTCGGAGGGAAAACATTGTTAATGGCACATATCAAGAGACGGGAACATGGAGACTTCCCCGCGGCTCCTCCTGTCTTAGTGACCACAATTATTGACTGCCATGATTAATGACAGTTAGCGCCCCCTCCCGCCACTCTCCCGTGGGGTGTTTGTGACTGTTTCCACAGTATATATGGAGTTATATTTTTTTGTTTTTGTTTCTTATTGTCTTTGAATTATAATTTATAGCTTCTTAGGGATTATTTTGTCAAAATTCACTTTATTTTTGTTTCCCTCCGCTGCACTGGGGGAAAAGGAGGGAGTAACTGAGGCTGCATAGAATGGGTTAAAATTACATACCACATACTCACTTGAATATTAGACTAGTGGGTGTAAGTTTGACTTTTGCATGAAGGGAAATGCACTTTCCTTTATACTGGCATTTCTTACATGTAGCACTTGTCAGGCATTTTGTCTCAGGTCTATGAATACTCTTGAAACAGGATGTTAAAAGTCAGCATTCTAATATCATTTAATATGATAATTCCTAGGTACTGGTAATGTACATAATCACTGGATTCAAGATACAAGCAAATTTTACTAATTCATACAACTCAAACTCCAGTAAATATCTTTGCATCATGTTTGAGAGAGAAATGCAAGATGGCAGAAAATTAATGAAGGACAAATATTATCAGTGATATGGGAAGAGATTTCTTCAATGCGCACTGAACTGCATTAACTGGCTCTACACAGCATGTATCAAAGCTTCAAAAAATCTGCAGCAGTAGCATGATTTTATTGGAACTATAAGTCATACAATTATTAGTTAATATTCAAGCTGAAAAATGTATCTAAACATATAACTTTACGTGCATTTTATAACGTACCGTTAAAGATAATTCCCCTAAAAATATATCACAACTGTCTCTCCGTCCTCATTACCATATACACTATATTTAATCGAATAGAAGTCAAGCATTTTCCCACACAAAATTGCAAAAGTGTGGGTGCGGCTAACATCATATGTTGTCATGAAAGTTTTTCAAACAATGGCTGCTACCACTTTGAGACCTGTTTTAACACCATACCAACTGTGGTACATTCTATGCTCATCCCCAAAGCTTTTTGGCAGGGTCAAAATACTGTTTTAAAGGAGAAAATATTCAATATGCTCTAATTTTCAACTTATATGTGCAAAAGCTGAAGTGTTCACATATTTTGTTTGTCCAAGCATCTCAATTCAGCACACACACACACACTTTCCTTCCACCTGATTGATTTTTGGTAAGTGATGAAAATTTTCTTTTTTTGAACAGTATTTTGACCCTCCCAAAATGAGTCTGCATCCACTAACTTGTGCCAGTAACATTGAAAAACTATGTCTAATGTGATATGAAAGCAGATGAACTTCTAACAAAAAAGTATTTAATTTTGCCATATGAAAATGTTTTACGTACTCAAGTAACACATACATCATACTGTACTATATGTAAAAAAAAATATGTCCAGAATTATTAAGGGACCAATAAATATGCACTTTCTATTGCAAACATCAAAATGCTCATGCTTAGGGTACATATGAAAGAAAATGTAGTGGAGTTCACATACAGTTCATTAAATCATCCATGCATCCACAATTAATTCAAACAAACATGATGCATCAGTGCTCCTATGCTTTCTCTCTGCTTTTCAAAGTGGTAGCTCAGCTTTGGGATGTGGCTTATAATAGAGGTCTAAGCATTCTTGCATATGTCCAAAGCTAACCCTGTGGCTTAGAACAGATGGATGTTTATACAGTATATTATTCGAGTAAATACGGTAAAGGGCTAATAGTATCACCTTTAACTAAAGTCTTCATAAGAAATGAATTCACATGCATTAGAAATACTCTGAACAAAAAACACTTTCCCGTGTATGGTGTTACTGAGTCAAATGTAAGCTCTCAAACTGTGAATGCCTGCCACTTATCATTATTGACTTAATGGAACATCAACTCTAATCGACTAGTGATGTGAATAAGGGATTATTTTGTGTGAAAAGTTCATAACATAAAAATGTGCCTAACTTAACTAATTATAGCTGCAGCATCCTCAAGGATAATGGGAAAAACTTAGTCTCTAAAATATACCTAAAATATAATGGCCTTTTTTGATTACTACTAACTAATATTCAAGTGATTCTATCCTTTCATCACTCTTACATTCCCTCTAATAAAAAAGAAAACAACAGATACCATTAAAAGAATCACTTCTTCAAATATGTTGCAAATACGAGGGGTAACAGGACATTGTATGAACTTGTTCTGTGATTCTTAACAGCCACAAATTATCACTCGCTGCATCGTTGCTTTCCATGGGATAACTGTAAGTGCAGTCTGAGTGAGAAGGCTAATCGTGGAGTGCTGAAATGGTTCAGGTACATACATGATGAGAACGAGCAAAAAGAGGCTAAGAAAACCTGTGTTTCAGAAGTGGATGGAGCCAGGGTAAGAGTTAAACAAGGAGATGGTTGGGTGAAATGAAGTCTTTAAGGTATCGAGGCCTGAACATTCAGAAGAGTGGGAGGCATGTATTAAAAAGGATGCACTGAAGTAATGTGGGATGTGTGCATATAGTTTCTGGTAATTCACAAAGCTACTTTCATTACGTTGCAGCCTGTGATCATAAAATGATGGACAAAAAAAGTTTGGATGGTAGAATTAGTATCATAACAATCAGAAAATGATGTTAATAAGATAAGAAAGTATATGTGTATTGTTGTCAAAGCTTTAAACATAAAATAGAACATCGACACCGTTTTGCATCAAATGACTCTCTCTTTCCTAAAATACATAAATATTAGCTGCACTGGAATATATGTGTCCAAGTAATTCCTTAAAGCTCAAAAACATGCAAAAGACTTCTGTTTCCATACTATAATTATCAGAAATGCATAAAACCTATATCAGTATCTTATCTATTTTAATTTTTTCCATCAGTTCAAAAGTATGTGCCTCTTGACCATGAAAAGTCTTTGGTTAATCAGCCTATAATATTTTCAATAAATTCACAGCCGGAGTCCAGTGAACCACATGAGACACGAGGTCTCAATTCACCAGACACTGTGGATATGGTAGAATTCTTATCCAAATTCTTGATGGAGGGACATGTTGAGACAACCATAGCGACATCTTCATTATTATTCTTTACAGTGTTTCCAACATACTCTTGCAGCAGGCTAGACAAAGAAGAAAACATATATATTAAATTTGCTGAGATAAGTAACAAAATTCAAATCTACACATACTGAAAATCAAAATGATTTTCAGAAGATGGCCATCTTTTACAATTGTTCACTAACTGCCACTATGATTAGGAATGCAGAATTTTCTTCACTTATTTTCAGACAGTTTTGACAGTAGGCAATCTGAAAATCATAATGACTTATGACATATAAACTACCCCTAGATACACAGAACTTTACATTCATCAGGGATCCTTTGCGCAAGCTTCTCAGTTATTTCATATCCAAAATTTTCCAATCTAGGATGGCATCTTATGCACCTTCAATTCTTCTCTACATGATTTTGAATTCAACATCTGTTTTATATTACAGAAACAGATTTACTGGATTTCATTTCTAAACTAATCTATATATTCTACCTATATCTCTGATGCCTGTTCACACTTGTTCCGTTTGGGAACTCCCAAAGAGTCTCCATAACTTGTAAACCCCAATGCTGCTTCTTAGCCTTTAGTGCCTTACCCTTGATAGGCCACTCGTAGAAAACTCTAGCGCAGTGCTTTCAGAAGCTCCTACCTCAGGCTCCCAGCTAGTGTTTGTACCTACTACTTCCACAGAATGCTCCTGTGAGATGTTCCTATCCACTATTTCTATCTAGTGCTCCTATCATTTTGCCAAAAGGCAGGCTAGTGCATAACACTCACCATAGGAAAATCTAGAGTTAGGAAGAATGAGTTCTGTGAGTTAAGTGTTATTAAGTGTTATGCATGACAAGGAGACTGTTTGCAAACAGAATGCCAGCATTCCATGTGTAGGTGAGGCAGAAAGGAAAGACAGCTACCTAGCTCAAAGGGGTGCAACTTAAAAACCACTGAAGTGCTGGCTCACTACATTGCCGTCAGTGACTCTTCCAATACCCAGGTGGGTAGTACCGGTAATATATCTCCCTGGTTGGTGGCTACCTACCAACTACTACCTAAATCAATCAATATGTTTTAATTTTTCATCATTCAAAATCATATACAGTGGCTGCTTATCTTTCAAACATGAGAACTAAAAATACTGCTATTCATGATGTTCCTTTCTTAAAATTGTGGGTGATCATACTTAGGCTGCAATAAATTTCCTTCAATGTGCACAACCAGAAGAATAAATTGAGCAAAATGAAAACAATCCTTCCTCAAAACATAATGGTTTCAACAGAGAAGAATTCTACAAAATGTTTACTATTATGAAACATCTCATTATCTGACTTGGAGTACCCAGAAAAAAAATGACAGCTACAGTAGTCAGGCTACAAGTTCAATGACTATGAAATGGAGATAATGCTGACCTGAAATTTTTTTCATTAACTTTTTGGGAATATGGCTGGTTTACCTAAAGACATGTGATGGGCTTCATAGAAACTTTTTGGACTGCTGGACTTTCTTCTAGGCTTTCTGTGTCTAGCTCCAGCTACCCTGATTGCTCATTACTGTCTACATGCATTATTCATATGCTGCTGAATGCATAAAAGGAAGAAATATACAAAACAAAAATATGGCAGAATAAAGATATCACAGAAAGTAATACAGATTAGCATGTTAAGCTGAAATAGTGATGCTGAGAAAGAACATGCAATATAAGAAAGGAGGTCAAAAGAGAAATATCTTCCTTTCTAATGATCTGTATGAGTCTTCCTAATAAAATTTCCATGGGCAACGAACAACCCATCTGAAACTTACCATTCTGCAAGTGTTTCTTTGGGGATACCATCGAATTTGGAGATATCAGTACCCTCAGGCCATACCACTAAGATCCCATACTCTTTGTTGTCTTTAATGTTACTGGTTGACACCTAAAAGAGATCAATAAATATTCGTAAAGGTGGAATGCAACGATCAGAACAACGGTAATATATGAAAATCAAACTAAGTTAATTGTAACTTCTTGAGATAAGGGATATTCTAGACATCAGGGGATACATCAAATGAGAAGACTTTAAAAAGTGCAAAATTGTTTCACTCACCTTTGCCCCTTCCTCAAATTGAATACCAGTACTGCAGTTATGAACAGAAGAAGAGGAGATAATTGCCTTAGAACCCTCTCTAAAATCCATTCCTTTAGCACTGCATCCCTGAACAATTACATCAATAGCCTTAGACGTAGTGTTTCCAAGTCCAACAACACCACCATTACCCCCTGTTAAGAGATAATACAGTCAGCTATTTCGACATATTTCTGGCTGTTCAAATTTATCCAAACTATATTTTAATATTCTTAATTTTTCCTCTTCATACCATTATGCTAATGCTTACCTTAAATATTGAGTAAGTGTCATGACTTCTACTCCAATGATATTCCTGTCACTTCTTTTAAACACACTGACTTTACCAAATATTACAAGCTATTGTACCCATGAATAATTTTTTGTAGGTCTTCCTCCATTATTCTTTACATTCTTTGAAAACAGTATCTTTTCAAACATATATATCAGTCAGAATTTTCTTATTTCTGTGGACAGGATAGAAAGGATACTAATCAAGCATCTCCTGCCTGTCACTGAAGGAGACTAAGGAGTGATGGGCTGGAAATTCCTCCCTCTTATATAAACTTTCTGAAAATGGGTAAAGAGAGGTTAAGGAAGGATTTTCCTCAAAAGGCTCGATCAACTCTTCCTGGTACAACCTTGCTGAGATATGAGAAGGCAACCCTAGTCAGGTGTACACACTTAACACCTTGGGCAGAGCAGGGAGTTCTATAGCAGCACTAATCTTCATAGGTGTTTTTGAGCTGCTTGCCAATATTATGATGTCTGTACAGCTACTAGGTGCAGCCATGGTGTCTGTTCCATGCAGGCAGTGTGAGTGGCAATTCTGTGATGCTCCAGGCAATGATGACCTCCCTCTTTCACCATTTCTACACTGCTTCCTGCATTAAATTCAGCATTATACTATGGACATATAGAATGTTAGCTCAATTCTTCTTATGAGTCTTCCACTTTTACATGTTCTTCTTTCATATTTAAACAGGACACAAAAAAGCTGAATGAGGCACACCATCCAAAACCTTTTATAACAACACTTTCCTTGGGAATCTCTGCACTAACTTTAGGAGTATACCATAGCCATATATATGTTAGCTCAATTTTCTTTTACCTATCCTTTACTTTTACTTGCACTTCTTTCAACTTACAATGGGAAACAGAAAATGTGAATAATGCACAGCCTCTAAAACCCTTCATTATTTCTTCACCTCTCCCTGGTGATCTGCACATTACCTTAGCATTATACCATGGCCATATATGTTAGCCCACTTTTGTCACAAATCCTTCTGAAGTCCAAGATATGTTCTATGCTAATGTTGTTGGAGCCTCATGAGAATTCATCTGGTTTTCATGTCTCCTCTCATCCTTCTTTTTTTTTGACTGGGTAGATCAAGGGCTTACCTCCTCTTTTCATAAAAGAAAAGAGACCAGACTTGAGTGGAATTTTGATGTTATCCAAATATTATTTTGTCTTCTTCATGATCCTTTGCATAATGTTCTGGGGATAAGTTCAGCATTATGTCAATTCCTACATCTCTTCCAAGGTATAAATTTTGTCATATATTTCCCCAATTATCCCTGGTGATAGGGGAGAAAGAATACTTCCTATGTATTCCCTGCATGTTGCAGAAGGTGACTAAACGGGGTGGAGGCTGGGGGCTGGAAGTCCTTCCCTCCAGTTTTACTTTTCCAAAAGAAGGAACAGTGAAGGGGGCCTTGTTAGGAGTCTTCCCTCTAAGACTCTATCATCTGTTCTTGAACACTACCTCACTAATGCAAAAAATGGTGAATATGTATGAAAAAATAAGTTTTCTCTTTACAGTCATCACTATCTGGCATGATTACTTTGGTTCTTTTATATCTTCAAACCTTTGCATTTTCTAAAGTTCTTTCTGGTATTTTGCAGTACCTGTAACTTTAAATTTCTCTCATGATTTTGGCATCATCAGCAAACATACCTAAATATCATTCTGCATCATCTGAAAAATAATTTACCAAGGCAGACAAGAGTGGTCCCAGCACTGATTTTGAACATGTATCCTTGGTTCACTACCAGTGTAAAATCTTTATAATTTTCTGGAAAAAAAATGATCACATCTCTGTTTTCTAACATTTCCCAAACCTTAATCAGTCAATGGTGACAGTTAATTTGCAACCCCCATCCCCAGACCGAAATCAAAACTATGATGTTGATATTCATTTCAAAATTGTGTTTTGCTTAGAATGAAAGTGCTGACTCAGCTTTTCAAATATACACACTTTACAGTAGCTCTCAATCTCAACAATCATTTTTTGCAGATATGATCATCTTATGCTTGGGGCCAGGAAAGATGTATTTCTTTTCATCTTGTAAAGTAACATACTATATGAGAGTTCTGTACTGTATGTACAGAAATATTTCAAAATGTTAGTTTCCCTAATTTCATAATGAAATATCAAAAGTCACCCATACTCAATATATTGTGCTTTGATATTTCTTTTATTTTTTCAGTCAAATTTAATTTACTCTTAAATCAAAGGTGGGGTCCTTACCTTCAAAGATAACCTTTTCTAGAATTAAAGAGCCTTCATGGTGAACCAGTCCCACTTGCCCACTTGCAGGCCTTAATGTTACATTCTGCAAGGAGAAGTTGCCTGAAGTATCTAATAAGACATCCCCAGCATCACCATTTCCTTCAATCACTACACCATCCCCAAGACCTGTAAATTTTTATTAATTGTTCTTAGATAATCATTAGTGAAAATTCTTAGATAATTATTAGAGAAAATGTTCAAAATGATGGATGTAAAGAACAAAATTTAGTGTCTCCAGAACTTACATGCCTTGGAGAGAAGGGAGGAGAAATATACCCTACAGATCTTTTGAATAATTAAACCTTACAACATAAAATGTGTTCTGTTTACTTCACAGAAAGAGATTTAAGCCTTCATTATAGGATATGAGAACAGATGAATTCTTGAATGAGGCATTAAAAGAACAGATATTATCATATGAATCTTACAGATTAGTAAGTATAAAGTAGCACTCAACATCAAACACCATAGTAGTACTCAGAAATATGCTTTGTTTCATCTCATGCCATTACCTACTGTGTTGCTGGTGTGTTTAAACTTCTACAGATGTAATAGTTTCAGATATCATGAGAAAGAGAGCTGTGGATTTGGTACACTACACATGACAGCAAGAGAATGGAAATTAGCAAATGCAGCTTTTCTTTGTCTGTTTCTGGTGCTACCTTGCTAACATGGAATGACATATGTAGAAAACAATCAGATAGAGGAAATTTTTAAACTAATTCTTATAAGTAACTTACCAACAAATGTTCCACCCTCACTTATCAGTCCTAAATGGCTGAGTGAGTAATTTCCAGGCAATGTCACAATTATATCTCCTTGTACAGCCATATCCAGAGCTAACTGTAGGCATGGGAATGTCTGACAAGTTGCATCACTTGGTACCTGGAGTCAAAGGACAAAATGACATTATACAGCACTTCAAACAAGTTAAGAATTATAAACCATATTCTTAATGTACCCTTATTTCATATCTTTATCCAGTAAGCCATGTTCCAAATTCTAAGGAATCATCTATATTGATCCTTGAATTCTTTTTTCTAACTAGCATTTGCTCAGAACTATCTGTTTACTTGTTCTTTTAAAATCCATGCCCGTTTACAAGTGGTGGATCAAATGCATATGCCCACTCAAACAAACCTTCTACCCTAACATTTGGTGGGCTATGATGAACACTATTGTATGCATTTCTTAATAAAAAGATGAAAAGTCATCTTTGAAGGGGTTGTATCATAGGACTATGATTTTGACAAAGAACTTTTCACTCCACTCTCTTTGTGATACTGGCTATAGGGCAATGGAGCTGAAGGAGCCTATGGAGAAGAAGTTTTGAGGCTATATAATATAAAGCAACCATTAGTCATTTCTAAATTTACCTCTCATCTTGAATTTTGCATCTAATAATATCCAGATGACAAATTTGCAATCAACTATCTTTCTATACCTAAAATATATAATTTCCCTTTTTAAAAGGTGCCTATAACATACATAATTCATTCCTCTCAAGTTGTACTCCAACTTAAGAAACTGCATTCCTGTAAAAAGCATATGTGAGCACAATGCTGTTGACTGAAGGTACATGCATCTTTGTGGAATATTTGCAGAATTGAGTCCCAATTCCCAACTCTGGTGGAAAAGAAGAGGATTGGGATGTTTAACTCCCTAAGTTAAAAGTCCTATTCTTGCTATCCCTATGAGGGGTACATGACTAAAATCTTTTATGTCCTACAGAAAAATTTTCAAGCAAATAGACCGTAAGAGTAAAAGGTATAAAATCCAGTGAAAAATCATATGAGAAATCAATATTACTAGTATGTGCAGGTTATGAAACTACAAAACCTTACTTTTAAATTGAAATCCAGTTATGCTAAGTCTTATATTTCCATAAACTAAAGTACTGACTCAAACACATTCTAGGACAGTTACCTATGTAACTGTATTCAGAAAACATTGAGAATCCTGCCTTGAGTTTACGACCAAAAGCACACAAAATAAAAGATAACATCTATTCATAACTAAGGCAATGTCTGGGAAAACAAATCAGATATGCCTTACCTGTGGCAGGGATTTAATGAGTTCAGGTAATTTGGCTAGCTGAGAGGCCAAATCTTCAACAGCAAGTGCATTTGCCACTACTTTCACCTTGGCACTAACAGCCCCACTGCTGCAACTCATTAACCCACTTCGTTCTATTTGTTGCTGATGGGTTGAGAGCTCCCTGAAAAAAATCACAGGGCCAAATAAAGAGGCAACCAGTAGGGGCACTGCCATGAAAGAAATAAAAAGCAGTCAATGAGGGATGCATTCCTCTTTAAAAATTATTTCTCCCAGTCATGGTTTGTTTCCTAAGCTATATCTATACAACCCTATTTTCTATACATATTCAGACTCCATAGTTATAAAAATGATGCAATTTCTCAATTTTCTGATTTCTAAATTTCCTATCATATTTTTGAGTCAACAATCATTCTTGGTATTTTTTTATATCCACCAGTGTAACCACTAGAAACTAATTCAACAGCTTGACTACCAAAGTAAAAATGTAATTTTCTAAGCAAGAATCTAAAGCTGTTAGTGTTGTACATTCTTCAATTGATTGAACAGCAGAGTATTTAAGATTGCAGAATTATTTCAGGTGTGAGATCCTCTGAAACAAAGTATTCAGAATAATATCACCCACTGCTGTAACATTCTGTTTACCTACCTATCCTGGGTGTTCAAGTCCTGATATGGTATATCTGCCTTTATTCTATCCTCCTCCTACTTCCTTTCATTTTTAACATATAGATCACTTTGTCATGCCTTCCCTTATCCTCTCATTATATCCAAACCATTTAAATATATGCTATCAGATGCTTTCTCTCTCAGTAAGACTACCCTTACTACATCTCTCTCCTTCAATGTCTTTTCTTACACGATCAGCCCATCTTATACCAAGTACTGTCCTTAGATGTTTCACTTCCAAAAAGTCCATCCTCTTCCATTCTTTAACATTTAAGATCCATTCAGCACTGTTGGAATAACTATTCCTTCAAATATACACATACATGCCCTAACAGACACAGAAGTTCCCTTCCATAGGTTTCTTATTTCATTCAGGAACTTTATACCCTGTAACTCACTTCAGCTGCCATAGTTCCAACTGCTGCCTTACTTGCTCACACCCACTCTCTAGTTGTCATGTATAACATACTGAAACCAGAGCCCCCATTCTTTACTGAGTACTACAGGGTATTCTGATTTCATTTGCCAACTTCATTTGCCCTGGTTCGGCCCACTTATAGCACATAACTCCTGTACACCACAAAGCCTCTCAACTTCCTGGCTGTTTACCTCATATGACTGTTTTATCCATTTACCCTCATCATCATACCACAGGAGCCCAAGGAAGGAGAACATTCATATTGAATAGTCATATAATGATGTATGTTTTCAGTAAAAGGACAACAAGTCTCACTGTTTTCCCCAAAAGTTCTACATATTTCATGCTTGCTAAAATTGTGATGCATTAATTTCAGCTTCAAAAATAGCATCACTTAGTCTCAAGACTCACAATTTGATATGCAACCTTTACAAATCAATAACTGGAATCAACTTTGCCCTTTTTCTTTCAGATTACTGAGATATGATTATTGCATGGTTTTGTAATGAAAGTTTGGACAACCCATTAATTAAGCCATAATGAGTTAAAATTATGGTGCATTCATCTGCCCCTGATGCTATATCACTCATGATGGAAATTGCAAACACATATTAAAGAAAAAACAGATATTCTATGTGGCATACAGATTACAGTAAGAAAATCTGCAAGGCCCACACAAAACAATGACAGACTATTAGAGAAAACTGTTAACTTTTTAAGATATTTTATCAGTAAACTAGTAAATTTAATTTCATGAAATTGTATTCTAATCGTAACTTGAGAAGTCATGAGATTGTCATGTGTGTTTTCTTACCTGAATACTGGGTCTTGCAGCATTTCAAATCGGGCTTTAAGCTGCTCCATTTGTTTGTGAAGTTGGATGAGACAAGCAACATCTTTTTGATCCACTTCAAAGTCAAATCCTTCTCCCTCACTGGCATATTCAATTCTTTTTATTTCTTTCTGCACAATATCAGCTCTCTTGACAAGATTCCGAAGCTCTGAGCCAATGGCTGCAGGGATGCGGCCAATCTCTATATCCTGATACCTGAAATATTCAGGTTTTTCATATGTGAATTTGTAGAAATTGAATGAGCATCTGAAGTTATGCTGATTTCTTTTTGAGTGAGATACTATTCCAGCTAAATAAAACACATACATGAAATACCAGACTGCCAAGTAAAGGACTCATAAAGAACAGCACAGTAATTATCTGTACTGAAACTGTACAGTGATTAACAAAAAGAATAAACATAATATATTCAAGGTGTGAGGCATTAAGACTGTGGTACACTAAAAGTTAGGAATACAAACCTATGGAAAATTAGGGATGTACCAGCAGAAGAAGAAGAAGGATGAAAGTCAGAGAAAATAATGAAATGCAAAATCATGGGGATATAAAAAAAAGAAATGGAAATTGGCAGCTTTAACTGACACTATATGATGATAAACAACAAACCAAGTGGGCTGCATAGCAAGGTACTAAAAAGGATTATCATTTCTTTACTCTCATATTAGGGCTCTTCTGAATAGCTATGTCCAACAACTCAAATGAAACATATTCCATTATCAAATGAAAAAGAAAACAAATAAACTCAGTTTATGAAAGAATTGTGGTATTCAAATGAGTACATTATAACTGAATTTAAGAATGAAAGACACACAGAGAATGCACACATATATGAGAGTATTAAATAGTACCTTCAGTGTATGCAATATAAATTCAATGTTTCTCTATAGTTATGTGGTTACTATACACTCTTCCCTAAAGACAGCTGATCCTCTCTCTGATTTTCTCTTAAATAAACTGTGATGAAAAAATTTGATGTCATAAGTACTGTATAAAAACTCAATACTTTACTAAATGGTAGTCCAAAAATGATCTAGTAAATATTCCTTTTGCAATATCTATTCTACTTCATTCTATCGGTAAGGCCTTTTCTCAAACTATATGAGAAATCATACCCTCCTATTAGACATGATCACCTACCTCTCATAATCCACTTTCATTTTTACCCACAATATTCTGGCACCATTATGGGATTTTACACTTAGACAAAACAAAATTAGACATCTAGGATTTAAATAAAGGTTTTATAGTTTTTCAAAGATTAAAACAAATCTTTCTTGGTGAATAAAGCCACACTAATCGTTCATCAAGACCAGATTTCTGAATAGGCCAACTAATCCATGGACTTGGGAAGAAGCTCAAAACCCTACACTTAATCTGTCCAGTTTATAGTAAGGTAGAGTTTAAGAGTGGGTGGGGCAGCATTGAAAAGCTGGCCAAGGGGCAGCTGATAGGTTCAATCTTGCCTTGTTTATCAATAATCATGCCTTAAATCAATTCAATAACTTACAACTTCAGACGTGTAGTGATCAAGTAATGGTCATAGCAACATTTTTCTTCTTCTAGATCCCATGGCTGCCAGATATGCTTGTAAAAAAACCTGCAATATATGAAACCAATATCATAATTTCATATGAAAAGTAAAATGTCAGTCATGCTATACATAAAATCCCAGAAAAGTAAGTAAATCAGATATTGTGGCCAACTCAGTCTACCATCTAGGATCTAGTGCCTCATTTTAAGTTAAAAGATTGAAAATTAATTGTCCATCACAGTTCCCATTTTCTAGCAAGAGAATTGGATGGTAAATAGAGGAAAGGGTGAAGAGAAACAGCAGAGGAAGAATAACATAACAGACCATAAAAACTGTAATGAAATATAGAAAAATGACAATGACAAGTATGAAGTAAAAAATCTATAATTACTCAAATTAAGTAAATAAGAGAGGAACTTCAGCAAGTCCTTGGGTTTGTTATACCTGGTGAAGTCTTCATAGGTCTCAACTCCCACAGCCTGTGCTGGACCCAGGCTATTGGATTTGGTCATTAATTGACCAAGCTAATGGAAGCCAAAGCCCTCAGGCATGCATAGCCCTCAAACCCTGCCTAGTCTGGCACTCTCTGTAAGTGTACAGACTAATTTCCTAAATCCTTTAGTGAACTGCTTCGTTATGATAGAGCTTACAGCTGTATTTTCAAAATTCCTACTTCCTTTATTTATATGAGTGAATAATGGATTTCAGTAAATTATACGAGACAACTACAGACAAAATGTGTGCAAATGAGGTCACTGTCACTGTTCGTCTGTTCCTAACACTACTTTGCTGAAGTTGAAAAGGCAGTTAGATTAGATATATAACTAAGAGAATGTTGCCAAAATGTTTATACCTTTGCAAAATAACGTAAAAGTAGTTTACCTTAAAGGTATGTAACCTACATACTTGACCCTCTTCGTACTGGCTCACAGTCACTAAATTTTCATGCATACAATTTAATTCCACCATCCAGTCTTGTTAATACTGAGATGAAATTAGCACTTTCATGATTACAATTCAGTTTCTTACAAATAAAACTTTTACTTTGTTTCCATTTCATTTCACTCTTGGCATTCTACTATATACGGTAAGGAAATAAGTATACAATAAACGAAAGTTGTGAGACTGGATGAAGGCACAGATTGCCTCATGACCAGATTATATTAAAACATCTTACATAGGATATATAGAGATGCAAGACAACTGAAGATGGATTTTGTTATCCTTACCTAATTTGTTCCACAATCTCTGCAGTTGTAGCAATATCAAGAACATTATTTTCTTGTTCAGCAAGTGGATACAATTCCATTAATGGCACAGTTATCTGAAACAAAGGCATAGTAAGCTACTGTATTTTCATATGTTGAGGCAAACAATGAAAATATTCCTTAATGTTGCTTTGCATTAAAGCTGTCCTTTGGGTACAAAATTACCTTCAACTCCAAACTGATTCACAAGTACTATTTTCTATGTATTTCCAATTGCTCTTACTTCCCTTAAATCATTACTCTTTCCCTTTACAATCCTGACACCTCAGTTGCAAAACAAAAACAATTAGCACTACTGAGAAATAAATGAAGAAAAACAATGCTTTCATGACCAATGCATAGTTTCCTAGCCACAAAAAGTGGCAGTAGCTACAATGAATGCCTATAATTTCATCCAAAAGCACAAACTGAACAAAGTGGCACCTTTGTCATGAGTTTGTTGACTGGCTATTCAAGAAACACTGTCTTTATGCATGCCAGAATATTCTCATACATGAATAATATTTCTATCCTGTGGTACAAGAGCATGAAATCATTCCAGCTGGGATATGCTTATCAACTAAGCCACCTCATGAAAGTACTGACCAACATGGAAAACCTTTCAGCCTTCTAGACTTGCTAATTTTGTCTTGCATGAATGAACAATTAGGATTTCTTAATAGTTAAATTACACTGTAAAAACCTGAATGTTTGACTGAATCTTGTTAAAAAGCCTTGATAAGGTAAAAAAAAATAATGCACTAACAAATTATAAAATATGTAATGTATAGCAGAGTTGGTTTACTGTACTTAGAAAGACAATAATACAGTGACTAATGCAAAAGCTAGACAGGCTTTGGCAGCAGTTCAGAGAACATGTAAATCACAGCAAGTGTATAGATACCTTTTGGTAACTGTGGATGAAGTGAATGGCAGTGGTATATGGTCATTAAGGAGGTGCAGGATGGCCATGGGTAGCCACAGTTAGCTGTATTGGGAAGTAGAATTGGAAAGCCAGAAGTTGGTGGGTAGTGGTGGCAGCAGTGTGGTCATAAGGAAGCTGGAAGAAAGTGGTGGGAGGCAACATTTATAAACCATTAACAGGAAGAAAGTATGTACAAATTATCATGCTATAAGGGCATCAAATCTTTACCTCTGCATTCTTTTTTTGTTCTACTGCTTTACTATCATCATCGGGAAGGTTTTTTCTGACGGGTTCCAGGATTTTAATATCAGCCATAAGTTTTTCACGACTCACATTAACGACCTGCAATTCCACAAGGATATTGGGAGAAAAGAATATCACAATTTCTCACATTGATAGGAAAACGAAAATAAATATTTCTTATTTCTCTTTTGTAAGAAAAGAAAAATAATCATTAAAGCTTAAGAACTATAACTGCAAACAGAGCAATCAAACTGTGTATGAAAAAAGAGCTTGAGTGTGGAATCTGACTGAATAAACAAAAGAATAAGTTTCATAATCTAAATCAGATTGAATGTTTGTAATTATAAAGCTCGTATGTCAGAAAGCTTGACGTGCTGATAAATTAGAGTAATAAAAGTTTTGTGTGGCAAGGGATGTTGAACGGATTGGCATAAATCTGTTTCACTATATCTTAATGAAATGTTATAGATGACAGTACAAAGCCAGGTAGTAAAGTGTTCGAAAAGCTGAATTTTGAATACAGGGTTGTGGTATCAGTAAAAAAACAAAAAACTGAAGACTAATACTTGAGATTCTCCATTTGACATTACGCAAGGAAAATATATATCAAGTAGTTTACTGAAGTAATAATGACAATAAACAACTTATAAAATGTGCACATTAAGTGGAAAAAATGCTAAGGGAGAATATTAAGATTTGTAAGGTGAAATCCTCAGATGAAATGGGAATAGAGAGATAGCATCTCGACAAAGAAAGTCTGGCTGAATAAATACTAAAAGTCTGTGATGATATTTGAGTATTAAGAATTCTAAATTTCATGTTCATAAAATTCTGTACTCACATCCACAAAAATATCAGCAGGATGCTGTAAGTTCAAGACAGAGTCAGGATTGGATGAGGCTCTCCAAACTGCTCTCCAACCAGCTGGCTCAATGCTATCCTCTACATACTGTACCAAACATTTTTCAACTGCATCTGCTGTTACTCCTGAGTGTGAAATTTAACATTAAAAGCAATCATTTGATATCAGCTTTCATTCAACAAAGATAGAAAATATCATAAAATGTGGATTAATATATAGTTTCTGAGTCATTCATATATATTTCAGTATATCAATCTGCCAACACCAAGGATGTTCAAAGATGCAAAATGTCATTCATATGCAAACTAGAGCTATAGTTCACGAATTTCTTCATTTTTCTATCCTTTAATTGAATGAGGTTGTTTTATGAAAAGAGTCTCAACTTTTCTACATTCATTCAATCTACTAGCTCTGCTATGCGTCTTATCTCTTAATGTTCCCCACTGCATTTGATTTTTCTTATCAGACTTTTTAATCTAACTTTTCTTCTAAGCCAGTAAACCTTAACCAAAATAAAAAGATCTTTAGAAAAACAATTGAAAACTTAAAAGATTAATTACATTATAACGATAATGTCCAAGAGAGATACAAAGAAGATGGTGACCATCTTATTTTCTAATGCAAAATAATAATTATGAAATAAGAGAACTATGATTTACTTTGACCCTAATTGTATATGAAAGGGGAATAAAAAAGTATGGTAAATACACGAAACTTCACCAACACACAAAGTTACCTTGGAGAATGCGAGTAAGTTCTATGACATGGTCGTCTGGCATCCATGTAACACGGAATACATCCGGCACCTGGTTAAAATTACTTAAACATGAAGATGCATCGCCAGATTCCTCTGTCTTTGTCACTTTTGATTCTGTTGACGTAATTTCCATTTCCATGGTAGAGTCCAATTTCTCACTTTGATTTCTCAAACCTGGAATACATATTAGTTGTAATTATTTCTTAAATACAAAAACAAAGCTGAAAAATACAGCTCCTAAAGGCACTTTATTTTCTTTTACAGCATTATGGAAAGAGGAAAGCATTCACCATAATGAGCGATGTAATGTTAAAGAGACAAAGCAGACCAGCATGGATCACGAAAGGGTAATTCTTCACTTGTGGTGCAACTATTTTAACATTTCAATTCAGTACTGATGAAAATCATACCAATGAATTTGTCAGCTACATTTACAACTCAGTTTACCTGAGGCAATCACTTTCAAAAAGGTGAGATTAAATATTGTATGTTGATAGTGTCTCCTTTCGTATTCATTTGTTTTCCATACTCATATGGTTTAATACCAATACAAATAACCTTACTTAATGCTTCCTACACTATAGTTACTGCTGTAAGTGAATTAAAAGTTTTACTAACAGAAATGATTACAATGATATGATTTCTGACAGTACCTGTGATTATAAGTAAAAACCTGTCATACCCATAGGGTAAAGAATTACTCACAAAATTATGCTTTGTATATATATTTTTCAGGAGCTGATAAGGCACAGACAAAAAAATACCTAAATCATGGCAAACTCAGAAGAAAGGACAAATTTAAGCATAAGAAGAGTATGGAAGAAATTAGTTTGAGCAACTCAGGTTTGCAAAACTGACTTTTAAAGATGGAAAGGTTATAGGAAGGGGGAAGGACAAATGAAGGAGAATTCCACAGTTCAAGGACAAAAGGAGGCTTCAAAAGTCAACCTTATGTGGATGGTTTCCACATGTAAACTATGGGAAGCAGCAGCCAGTCACATACCATGCATCCAGGTCTTGGTAGCTGGGACACGTGCAGAAAGCTCATGGTAGCTGTGGCCCAAGTAATAATAGAACAGCAGATGGAAAGGGATGGTTGAAGAGAGTTGAAAATAAAGCATTAATGAATTGGAAGGCTTTTGATTTCACTCTGGCTATGACAGATGTGGAAGAGACATCCACATCAACAGTCTTTATCGGGGCAAGTAAATCCCCTGTAGATATCACTGTTCGCTAGGAAAATAATTCATATGCAAAGTAGTATTCCCAACACTCTTATTTCTTCACAGAAATGTATGAAAGTGGAATCAGCATATTTTTTTTACACTTCTTGCAAATGGTGAAAATTAGAGAAATCAACAAAATCTAAGAAAATGCCATCCAAGTTCCCCTAGCAACTGAGATCTACCTTTAACTTTTCCTGTCAGAATCAAAATACGACAAAAACACCATTGACTGAGCATCACACCAACTGGCAATAAATATACAACAAGACAGCACACCAGGAAGCTAGAGCCATGACCAAACAGCCTCCTTACAAGTTGTTATTCCTTGTGGTTCCTAACAAGAGGATACATTAATGGGGACATTCTTAAACTATAAATCTAGGCTGCTACGAGCAACGGGCTGAAGAGCTACGCGTACAACTCAGACTACAATCATGTTTTCCTGCAACACGTTTATCATACGCTGATTAATATGTTGTAGACCTTATATCAACACCTTCTGGTATATCGCTGCTGTAGAAATAACTGTTACTAAAAGTTAATTCTAACTAGTTACTAGTTATGTAGCTACTACTAGGTATGTTGCAAAATTCAAATAATTATTAATTGTATACAAAATCTAGAAAAAGTATCTTAAGAGAATAGAGAGAGACTCAGGCATATATTTTTTCCTTTTATTGTGATCACAGAAACTTGGTGTCACCGGAATCCTATCAGCTGACAACTGTCAAACATTTTCCTGCCTTAAGTTTAAGGACATGATATATAAAGTTACTGGGAGCAGCGAATACCTAAAAGTACACCAGCACTCCAAAATTACAAAAGGCTACTCACTGCTTATCCTCACTTCAAAGTTATTGAGCGACAACGTTCAGGTTTTCTCCTCGCAAAGTTTGAAATCAAAAGTTGTGATGGTGGTACGAGGGGTACGAGCCCTTTATATGTGATGATCGTATCAAACTATGGAAAACTAAAATTGATTTCAAAACCACCGTTCTACCGTCTTTATAAAAAAGAAACACCATAAAATTGGAATTTAAATTGGAAAGTTTTTCCACAATATCTTACACTTTAATTAAGCTTGTTTTCCACTCCTGCTGGACACACCCATTTAACTTACCTCAAGCGATTTAGAAAGATG
>JAUTXX010178201.1:0-13998 GCA_032273605.1 Panulirus laevicauda | reverse complement strand
GTCGAGTGTCTTTGTGTATATGTGTGTGTGTGTGTGTGTGTGTGTGTGTGTGTGTGTGTGTGTGTGTGTGTGTGTGTGTGGATTTTCAGGTCGTAAGTGTGTGACAAGTGCCAGTCTCAGTTGCACGACCCACCCCTCACCGCAACGTGTGCCACGATCCCACTCTTCTTCCTCGCACCGGCACGGGTGCTAGGGCTGCTCCCTTCCTCCCTCTCTCCCACGACCCTCATGCAACCCCCGGTCCCCGCTGCTCTTCATATGGTCATTAGGTTCCACAGGGTCACGTGTTCTCGAGATGGTGATAACGTTTTGTCGTGGTGAGGGCCCAGGGGGCTGTCTCTCTCAGCCGCCCGCTCGCCTCCCTCTATCATCTCCCGCTCCTTCACGATCTCCTCCTCCCACACGCCCTCCTCTCCCACAGCATCCTTACCCACAACGTCTCCTTCCATGTATTCCTGCGCTACTCTTTTACGCTACCGCCCACAGGATGAGCATGGGGATGCACAATGATTTTGCCGAGGTTACCAGCACAATGCGATCAAATCTCTTATCCAATCATTGATTCCTCGTCTTCTGCCAGGGTCTTCTCTTCCACGACACACACACACACACACACATTGTTCGTGGCCTAGGGTGTGAATATTCGCCAGGTCAGGCTTGGTACGGTCTCCTGCCAGTGACAGTCCGTCCTCGGGGTATGTCAGTACTTGCACAGGTCGGGTGTGTCTTTTCGGGGTGCCACTGTTGGCACCTCGTGTCCTCGTGTGACCCGTGAGCGCACGTGGGCTGTGTATGTGTGAACATGGAAGCCTCACACGGTAATCTGGACGCGTTCCACACTCGAAGATTAGAATATTTTTCGAAGCTCTTTGACGTGTGGGATGGGAGGTGGGTTCACCTTGCTACCCCGACCATTCTATTACCCAACCATCTCTTCCTCTTCCCTCCTCCTCATCTTTCTGCTCCTCCTCTTCCCTCTTCTTCCTCCTCCTCCTCCTCTCCTCGTTAGGTCCTGCCTAGACGTGGTTAGTAGCTGTAGTTGCACTTTGGTACTGGTCACAGTGTTACCAGGTGTGGCTCTTGTGCCACTTGTGTTGTCGACACCCGTGGGAACGGAGGTCAGTTCCTAGGGGATTAGGGATGTGTTGGTAACATTGAGAGCCTCCCGAATGGTGTTGGAGGAAAGTGAGTGAGGGAGGAAGGAAGCGAGGGATGTGTAGGAGGAAAGATATAAGGACGTAGGGTTACCAGACTGAGGGGATGGCTGACCATGTCATTGAAGTGTCATTATAATCGTCATTATGACATTATGATCATCATGGTGTCGATGGTGATCTTCACTGGTGCCCTTCCCACAGCCTCGTCTCCCCTCCCCCTTACACCGTCTCGGAGGTGGGTGATGGAGATGTGGGTCTTTAATCCCCCTATCCCCCTTTCCTTGTCTTCGTTGTCTTCTCCCACTCTAGCCGTCCCACATCTCCCCCTCCTAATGTCGCCACCCCCTCCCTCCGACTTCCTCCCTTCCTATAGCACCTCCTCCTCCAACTACTCATCCAGGCCTCCCCTCCTCCTCCTCCCCCTACTTCTGCTCCCCACACTGCAAGTCATCACTTCCTGGTCCACCTCCCCTCCCAGGTAACACTTGACACCACTTGAGAAAATCGTCCCCGCGTGTGTATTTGTGTGTGCGTGTGTGTGAAGGGTATGGGCCGGCGGCCGCTTCCACCCTGGTGCCGGACCGGCCGCTTCTCCCTCTGGTGCCGGACCGGCCGCTTCCCCCTCTACTGCCTTGGCTGCTCGCTTCTCCCTCTGGTGCCTGAGGTCGTACTGCCGAGTGAGTGATCCAGACAGTCATCACGGTCATAATTTTCTCTTGGCTGCCTCCGGGTCGTGGTCGCCAGCTGTCAACCGTCCGTATGTAGATAAAAGCTTGAAAAATAAATGGAATTTCTTTGTTTTCTGGGGTTGAACCCGCCTTTCCACCCCATCCCCAAGCCCCGGGGGGTGACGGTGGTGACCCATGGGCTCCTACGGGGGAGTCCTTATGGGAGCGAGGAGGTATTCCTTTGCCGAAGGTGTGGAGGATGGGCCGGCTGTGGGTGTTGGTTCTCCTCTCCCTTACTGGTGCGACCTGCTGCCTCACCTTATCATCCACCTCTTCGTGCGACGTGTCGTGACGTGTGACCCGCCTGGTGCTGCTTCTAACCTGGTGTGCGTGTGTGTGTGTGTGTGTGTGTGTGTGTGTGTTTGTGTGTGTGTGTGTGTGTGTGTGTGTGTGTGATACGTGACGTTTCAGAGGTGACATCGCTAGTGACTATTTGCTTAGAGGAGGTGGGTGTGTTTTGATCAGCTTGGTTGATCGGCCGTGTTGAGCAGTGGCGTTCCGTTCGACCTGTGTCTATATTACCAGGCCACTTGCCGTGGCCTGGGCAAGACATTATAGGCACTCGAAGTGTGTAGTTATAGGTACTTAAGTGTATAGTTATACAAATATAGGTGACCATGAGCAAAATTTACTGTGGTGGCTGAGGTGATGCCCCATTTGATTAGCATGCATGGACATGGGGGAGTGAAGCGGTACGCGAGGCAAGGTACAGAGTTTATACGTATCATAATCAGTTATAGGTACAGTCAGGAACATTAAATGAATTTCAGGGCCTGTAAATGCTCGCTGTGAATGTGTCAGTGGGTAAGGGGGCCATGGGGATAGTGGAGCTGGGAGTGAGCCCTTGATTTGAAGTGGTTAAAAGGAGTCAGTGGGGATGAGGGAGTTGGGAGTGGACTCGTAGTTTTAAGAGGTTTAAAGGAGGCGGTGGGAATGTGGGAGTTGGGAGTATAGCCTTGAGCAGAGGGAATGAACGAGTCTTGGGGATGTGTTAGGGGGAGAATGTAACAAGGTGATTCACACTCATTATAGAAGAGTGGTTGTTGTTACCTTCACACGACCCTGCCGGCTGGGTCTTTATCTCCCCATACGCCCCAAGGATCTTATCTCCCCAGGCGACCCGTCCTGTGGTTGTTATCTCCCCGCCCAGACGACTCGTCTTCCTTCCTTCCTATCTCTTGTGGTGTCCTGTCACCCATATGTGTATTGGTGTGTTTGATAAACGAGATGCAGTTGTTGTGTGTGTGTGTGTGTGTGTGTGTGTGTGTGTGTGGTGTTACAGGGAGCAGACGCTGGCTGATGTCCAGTGTTATGTAGTGACCGTCACTTTGTCTTGGTGACTGGACCTAGTGTCTAGTTTGTCTTGTCTTGGTGTCTAGTCCAAGGGTCTGGATAATCATATTTTTGGGTGGCCATCCTTAATGTCCTGTGTGTTTAAGAACTAAATGAAAGCGTCGTCGTACGTCTGGTGCTGGATGCCCTGTTGTGGTACCGTACCGTGTATGGATTTGGGAGTCTGTGGGTGAGGGCATATACTGTACCGTGCCGGGTGGGGGAGAGTGTGAGTGTGGGCAGGTACCGTACCGTGCAGGGGATGGTGGGAGGCTGTGGGTGAGGGCAAGCACCCACGCCTCCCAGAAGACTAAAGAGGACCGTTCGGTCATGTCCGCCGCTCTCCCGTGGCCTCGGGCAGGTCGGTCGGCCCCCTCGCTCCCCGTTTGTGTCGTGCCCCTCACGAGGAGCAGCTGTTGAATGTTGATATGGCTCTCTGACAAAACTGCTCTCCCCCTGGGGGGGTTTTAGGGGAAGTTGGTGCTGGCTGGCTAGCTCTGTGTTTGTAAAGAAGTCAGAAAATCTCCCACGGCGCGGGTTATTTTCCCACGTGTAGACACACAGCTGTCACCCCTTGGTGTTTGGGAGGACGCGGCCCCGGTCGCCCATGCATACGGCTTTGACGCCCTCCCTTGCTGTCTTTGTTAGAACATCGCTCGTCTCTCCCCTCTTTAATACTCACTGGTACAGCACCCGAGCCTTGATACTCTGTATATGCGTGTCGTGTCTTACCTTGCAATGTAGTGTACCAACGCCATTAATTCCTTCCCCCCTTATCTGACGGGAAAGAGAACCCTCCGAGTTCCTGGGCCCACTAGAGCCCGCCTGTCACCCTCCAGAGTCGATGTATTGTACCCAGTGTGCGTTCTTGAAGGGAAGGAGTGCGTGTGATTGAGATATGTACAAGAGCAAACGGCACGTTGTTCATACTGGTGTATAGTGCGGTAAGAAGGCTGGCTGCGGTTTCCCTGAGGTGAGGGGGGGGGGGGGGGACTCGTCTCGGCAGCATGGCGTCCCCAGGTGGAGACTGTAAGGTGTATCAGCCTACCCGGCAACTCGTCCCCAGGGACACCTCCAGCACAAGGGGAGACAGTGTGCCGGGGATTCTCCGGGTCTTTTGTGGCTCTGTATAGCCGGGCCGAGAGGCTTTCAGGCTTTTTCTCTTATACAGGGAAAGGTATAAAAGATGCTTTCAACGTTGTTTTGTGGAAATGGTCCCAGGGATGGGGAAGTTGAGGGAGAGAGGGGGGGGGGGGTTACGCCTTGAGCTGGAACATACCTGGTTATGATCGTGTGTGCTGGACGGTAGAGGTAGTTTGCTTTAGGCTGGGAGGTACCTGGCTAGTAGTATCTTCAAGGGCTTGTTAGTATAATGGTCGTTGGTTTAGGCTCACAGTTCGTGCATTAACAAGATTTTCTTGGGCCACCGTCAGTGAGGTACAGCGGTGTTGAGGGTGTGAGGTGGACCCAGTATACAGGTACAGGAAGACAGTCCCCAGTCCTTTGACTCGGGTGGTGTGGTCAGGTAGGAAAGGCAAGTTCACCGAGCTTCCTGCCACGGGAGGCCATGGCGAAGGAAATATTTTATCGCGGTGTGTTTTTTATGTCGTTGGCAAATATAAAGTTTTAAGAGAGGGGAGGCCGGCTTGGCCTAGTACACCAGGAAAATCAGGAGAGAAGAAATATTACTTTATGTATATATATCTTCGTCTGCCTCTCAATTATCATTTCATTTTTATTTTTTAATTTACGTCTTTATTACATTGTCATCCTTACTCTGCACTGGCTTTACTTGAGACTTACATGGCTAAGAGCACTTAAATCTTCACTTTACTTTTCGACTGTTTTTATAAGTAGTTGTTGAATTTTACTGTTTGTCTAACGTTTCTGTGTCTTTCTGTTGCAGGCGTGATGTTGATGTAGTGAGGTGTTGTGGTGGGTGACAGTGGTGGAGTGTTGAGGGTCGGGGCGCTGCCGCCCCCCTGACTGTAGCCGAGAGTGACCTGTGCCGCCATGAGGCCCCTCACACTCACCCTCGCGTGGCCTCTGCTGCTGCTCCTGGCGGCGGCGCTGACGGGGCCCGCAGCAGCCGCCACTCCCGACCTCGACCCAGAGGTGGAGGTATTCCTGGAGCCCTCCCCTGTGGCAGCCACCGCCGTTGTGGCCTCGGAGGACTCCCGCCTCCTGCAGGATGTGTTCGAGAACACGCAGGACAAACCCATGACGGAGGAGCCACCGCTGGAGGAGCTGGAGGTGTTAACCACGGAGGAGCCGTTGGCCGACCTGCTGGAGCCCAGGCCGCGCATCGCCTACAGCCAGGCGTGGGTCAACAAGACCTACCTGGCGAAGGATAACTTTAACCCTAGGGGTATGGAACACCTCTACCTCATCACCAACCTCTTCCTCGACCTGGTGCATCGCGAGAGGGAAGTCCCTGTCGAGCTGGGTGAGTACACCTTCCTCATTTGCTCTCATCGGTAGCTGTGTTGTGTTGTGTTGTTTACTGTATCTGTGTTGGATACACCCACACCCATAGTGGGGCATAGTGTCACGCCTCTCTCATGGTCCTGTCACCAAGATAGATTTGCTATAGATATGTTAAGGTCAGTATAGTCCCCTCACTCAGGGTGGAATATCTGTGGCTATGAGGTGGTCACTAATTTCTTCTCAATATCCATGTTATGGTCACCAGTCTTTGTGTGAACGCTTGGTGACGTAAGGTCATATTCTCTCTCTCTCTCTCTCTCTCTCTCTCTCTCTCGATATGGCAGCCGTTCTGATTTACTGGCGGTGATGTGGTTACAGCTCCTTCATGAGTAACAGCCCCTCCTTCCACTCCCTCGGCCTGCCCCATCTCTGGTTGAGGGCTGCGGACGCCCTTCGCCTAGTGTGTGTCGCAGGGTCAGTCAGACGGGGGTGTGGAGGGGTTCCTCCGTAGGTTAGTCGAGGGCTCGTGGAGGCTTGTGGTGCGCACCTCCTGCGTGGGGAAGCGTGTGACGATAGATCAGTATGTCTGTGAGGTCTTGGGTTCTGTCCCTGACCTTATTTGTCATGCCCTTTGCCCTGTGCCGCCTCTGTGCTTGCTTTGTCCAGCCCTTTGCTCTGTGTCGCATCTGTACTTGCTCTTCCCGGCCAAGCTCTTGCCCAGCCACTCTGTGTCCCACCTGGCTGTCCTTAATCATGTTGTCTCGCATTTTTTTTTCTCTTACGTATTTTCCTCGGAATATTATTTACAGTGGGATATCACCGTACACGCCCCTGTCATTCACTGTCCTTGTTCTCGTGTCACTCATCTCTCGCCCTACTCACACTGTCAAGAGGCTTGACCTTTCTCAGCGTCTCCCTGCGGTCTTCTGGACAGATCTTCCTCCGCGTCCTGTACCCACCATCCTCCCTTGCATCTTGGCCATCATCATGTAGGATCCTAATGGCACTCCGTCGCCGTCGTCCAGGGCGTCATGTTCCCCTTCCCCCTCATCCCCAGGTGTTCCACCCGTCTCTCCTCATATCCTTAGACCAACAGTCATCCTTTGGTTGCCTCCTCTCTCACACACTCACAATACTGTTATTATTAATAGAGACAGGATAGTTGGTGCTTTCTGTTTTACTATCCTGCCTCGGTCAGGAATGAGATTGGGAGCTCAGGATATTGTGGCCCTCCTGGTTCCCTGATTTATCTCCTGCTTCCCTGACCTGCTTGGTGCTGCTTCCCTGCTTTTCCCCTCTTGCTTGGTTCCTCACCTGGCAGAACCTCCTGCTGCTACCTTCTCTCTCTCTACTTGCTTCCTCTTCCTCGTTCTTGCGTGGCTACAAGTGATGAACAAGCTTTAACCAGGTCTTGCAGTCTGATTCCTACCTGCCGGTACTCGCTTGCCACGGAGGTCCCTCATTCGATTGACTACTTTGTGTTGTACGTAACTTACAGGTTGACCTGCTGCCCTATTGCAAGTAACTCCCCCCCAATTTCGCGTCCTGCCCAATTTACATCTTGTAACTGCCAGGTTATGAGACTGTGGCTGGGTTACAGCATGTAAACTCTTGGGTCTTCCGCCACCGTGGCGGCACCTGGGTCCCACATATGACACACTGGTGAAATATTGTGTTGCAAGGGGATCTTCGCCGCCCCCTCACCTCCCTCTAGTTGTTATGGGGAGCAGCAGACTAGGTCTCTCGGGAGGGTCTCTACCTGATATATATGTATGTATGTGTGTGTGTGTGTGTGTGTGTGTGTGTGTGTGTGTGTGTGTGTGTGTGTGTGTGTTAAGTGGCTTCCGTCCTGAGATTGTGGAGGGAGAGGGAAGCGGCCCGGCCTGTAGGATGCGAGGCCGCACAGTCTCCAGGACGCGACATTCTGGGAAGAGAAAGACAGAGAGTCCACTCCCTTCCAGGACGCGGCTCCAATCTTGTCTCCACTGGGGGGAGAGAGTTCACCCTTCCAAGACGCGACTCCCTAGGGGGAGAGTCCGCCCCTCGCTCACCCTCGCCGGTCTTAGAGAAGTTCGAGAAGCTTTTAATCACATTACCGAGGATTTGGAATGGTCGAGTGTGTCGTGCCACTTACGTTGCGTGGTAGAGCAGGAGACACCCCGGACGTGGGTCCGAACTATGGTGGTATGGGTGACATCACGGACGTGGGTTCGATCTGTGGTAGTCGCTAGAGGGTGGCGGAGTAGCCCTTGAACACGGGTTCGAAACGCGACCCATTTCAGGTCACCACATTCCCCAGTTTGATGCCCAGGTTATCTCAGTCGTCCATTTCCGTCTCGAATCTCCGCAAGACAGTTCCGGCTCCTGTCACCATCGTTGTCGCTGCCGTCAGCGTTGTGGACAGGAGGAGTACCAGTCAGGGTCTGCTGGTGCTGCTGCTAAACTCGCTTCTGGAAGACATGATCGGGCGAGGCTCACAAGTCAGCAGCAATAGCAGTTAGAGGAGAGAGAGAGAGAGAGAGAGAGAGAGAGAGAGAGAGAGAGAGAGAGTTCACAACTTTCGAACCAACAGACTCACGGGTGCTACTGAAGTATAATGGTGCGTCCTGAGTGGATTACTGCCCCTTGGCTGGACCCTGCCGTCGACTTCCGCCTGCCTGCCTTACGTCGGTGTTACCTCACTGTCTGCCCTCAACCCAGGGAAGCCGTACTCGGCGACACTCCTCCTTTTACCTCCTCCGCCGGCCGGCCCAAATCACAAGGGGACGCCTGCTCACACGGGAGTTGTGGACCTTCCGTCTGCCCTCGCATTGGGTTGCCCCTGGAAGGCAGAAGAGTCATTGGTGGTGTATCTGGAGTCCAGGAGTTATATTCCAGGGATTTCCTTGCAATATCCGCCTGGATTCGTAGCCCTTCCAGCATCCGTCTCCCCGCAGCGTCGTTTGCTGACTTGCATCAGCGTGATTTTACGATTGGATGAAAGGAAGTGGGTATCGCTGGTGGGGATTTGATAGCGGTTTCGTCCGACGAGTCTCACAGCTTGGTGGAGCATCAAGAAGAAGAGTGGCACAGAGGAAGAGCACATGGGGAGGACAGATAACAGGGGACTTGATCGTCCATGACGAAGTTATCTGCAAGAGAATAGCGATTGTATCACGAGGTCTCTGATCCCATTTGAGGCAGAGGGAAAGGTGGTAAAGCAGAGATGGAGAGAGAGAGAGAGAGAGAGAGAGAGAGAGAGAGAGAGAGAGAGAGAGACAGCACAAATAGCGTGTAGGTTCTCCCAGATATGGCCACTTCCTGCTCGACGCAGAAGTGACCTGCCTCACACACTTGGTTTATCTATCGGCTTTTGTATGGCTCCCATATGCTTCATCCCTAGGGGTGCCGGGAACTCCAGTCTCCAGTCACTTCACTTGACCCCAGAGCTGACAGCAGACCACAGCTTGACCCTAATGGTATCCTGACCCAGTGTAGGCCCGGGTCAACGTATCGTATCCGCATATCCACTTATTACATCCTACTCCATTTTACTTCATCCTTAATTACTCTTCCTCTCCCTCCTACCCAGCCTAACTTATCCTGTTCCATTCCACTCTGCTTCTGTTCTGCCCCAGTCAAAGCTGAGCTTTCCATGCCGAACGAATTCATCCCTCCGTGACCTCAGCCATCCCTACACAACCCCACAGCAGCCAGCTCTGACTTAAGCTACGGGACACGGCGGAATAACGGTACCGCCAGTGTCCTTTATGGACGTGAGGAGGAGGAGGAGGAGGGTAAGTGTGCCGTGTGTGTGTGTGTGTGTAGGGGCGGGAGGCGTGGAAGCTGTGGTCAGCTTCCGTCGTATTCGCCTACGTCAGATGGGACCTGGTCATGACCACCTGTTGCTACTGCTGCTGATGGTGCATAAAGCTCTTCCTCCTGTGGTGTACGAGGATCACCGGAGGTGTGGGAGGCCACCTCGTCTCATATCGCCCCAGGAAAGGACGTCACTGCTTGGCCCCCCCACACATGTCACCTCTCTAGTAACCGGAGTAAAAGACTGTTACCACCTTCGTCAGGTGCTGAGGTGAGCTCTTATCCCCAGCCAGGTCAACCAGGATTCAGTCAGTATAAGGTCGACCTCCTCCTAAGAGGCTGTGTGATGATAATCTTCAGGGACTGAGGTCTGTCAAAGTGTTGCTCCGATCAGATCGGCTTGGGGACACGGTACCAGGTCGACAACCCGTACCATTAATCTAGTTGAAAAAGAATTATGGTGACGAACTCAGAGAAGCTGTTAAAGTGGTGTGTGCCGAGTGGTCAGGTGTTGAGGCGATGGGGGTAGTGAGGCGGGAGGAAAGCAAAGGGTGAGGGGGGAAAGGGGGTATTTGAGGGTGCGGTAGTGTTAGGTGAAGGGTGAGGATGCAGGGGTAGTAGGGTATGCGCATTGTCGCGAAAGACGGTATTGGATGTTTAAAGAGAGACGTAGATATTCGGGGAAAGATAAACTTTCTTTTTGAAGGACGATGAAGATACAGTAAATTGACTAGTTTGGTGAAGATATCTTAGTTTAACTAGTACGGAGCCAAGGAGGGCCCAGTTCTAAGGGGCACATGAAGACTTGTTACAGGTTCTCCTTGAAACTGATCGAGGTTATTGTGTGAATAATCAAAGGCGACTCAGATCATGTTGTTTTTCTTCTTGTCTGACGTTTTCTGTTTTGGAGAAGCTTGTGTAAGCTTGAAGTCAATTTAAGTCAAGTTGAAGTCAAGTTTTGATATCCATGCGCACTGAAAATCCGTTCCTTCCCCTACGGGAAGTTGAGTAGGTCATGCTGGTGAAAAGTCAATGGACATTGGAAGCACCTCTTGAAGGAGGTGAGGACTGGCCTGACGGAGGGCTACTCACCTTGGCCACTGTGAGCCAGGGTTTTGGTGTCAGCTCTGGCAGGAGAGCTGCCCCGTTACCCAGGCTGGAGCTTACTTGGCTTACGACCTTGGTGGCGACGCTGGTGATGGTGAGTGTGGGAGGCTTCTGGACTGAAGTCCTGATAACCTGCAGTCCTCAGATGCAGGGCCTCTCCACCACCCACACACACACACGCAAACACGCAACGTGGGCGAGTCTCCCTACCACACATTGCTCGCCGTACACCCATTGGCGGGTAGCCCTGCCGTACACCGCCCACCTTACACGCGTAGGCGGGCCCTCCCTACCACACTCCCACCGCTTTCTTATGTCTGATATCTGACCTTAAACCTTCGAGGCGCGAGTGACGGCCAGGATGTGACTGTCAGGTGATGAAAGCAGTTTACGTCACCAGATGTCTTCGTGGGCGATAACAGATCTCCTGCCCGCATGGCCGGGCGTCTCCTGCATGACCCTGGGCGGCTGGCAGCGGCCTCCGGTAGGATAGCCTCAATGGACACACAACAAGACGTCCTTAGTTGGCCAGGGTAATGTGGCTGGGACGTGGAACGGAGGCAAAACGCAAAACATCTTTTTTTTTTGGTCCCATGTTTATTGCGTAGTTCGTCTTGCCTAGGCTACTGGGAGGATTGGAGACGTATAAATGTTGAAAAGTGAGAAATGAACGTAAATAAGGAGGAGGTGGGAGAGAGGGAGAGAAAGAGAGACGGGGTTTGGTGAAGTATATCTGGCTGGGGAGGTGAATTGGCACAAGTGCGACGGTTTGGTGAGGATTCTTGCTTTGTTGAAGGAACTGCAGGGGGCACCAGGGGCAGTCAGGGAGGGGGGCTGACCACACGAGTGGATGAATCAGGACTAGTCAGTCACTGAGGGAAGCTGGCCACACGGCCTGAATTAGACTGGAGACACCAGGGCCAGTCAGTCGGTCAAGGAGGGAAGGCTGGCCACACAAGTGGAGGGGCACCAGAGCCGGTCAGGAAGGAAGGGAGGCCTGCCACACGAGTGGAGGCACCAGGGACAATCAGTCAGGGAGGGAGGCTGGCCACATGAGTGGAGGCAACAGGGACAGTCTGTCAGGGAGGGAGGCTGGCCACACGAGTGGAGGCACCAGAGCCAGTCAGAAAGGAAGGGAGGCTGGCCACGGGCTTGAGTCATCTGGGTCTGTGTTTAAGGTCATCATAATGTTACCATTAGACATAGTGATGTATACTGCACCTGAGGCGGTAATTGTCCTTACTGCTGGGCGTGCGGGAGGCGGCGGAGCGGAACGGAGCGCCCGCCTACCTCCTCCGGGTCGGGCAGGACGCGGGTCCGCCGCTGCCGTAAAGTGAACGATCTATGGCAGTTGGGGCCGGCCCACCTAACGAAGCGCGATAAATCTCGCCTGATGGCCTAGCCGGCCGGCTCTCTGATGCCCCTGGCCGCCGCCATTACGCGCCGGGGGAGGCAGGCCCTGAGAGAGGTACAGGACGCTGTGGGAGGTGCAGGGCCCTTAGTGAGTACCGGACGCTTTGTGAGCTATAGTAAGTACCCTGAGAGAGTGGTACAGGACCCTGAGATAGAAACAGGACGCTAGGGGAAATTGCACGACCGTAGGAGAGGAACAGGACCCTGGGGGATAGTGTAGGACCCTGGGGAAGGTGCAGAACCCAGGGAGTTGTGGAAGACCCAAAAGAGAAGTGAGATGCGAGCCCGAAATGAAGTGGGGATTTGTTAATCCCGGGAGGGTATGAGGAATCCATGGAGAAATGAGGGTTCCTGTGGGATTATGCTCGCCTGGGCTTAAAGTGGGAGGAGACCTTGGGAGATGAGAAGTGGCAAGAAGGTGGGAGATCTCGAGGGAAGTGTGGAGGTTGGCCCTCCGTCCGGAGGAAGGATCCCCAGAAGGTCCATGAACCCTGTGGCTCCCCCGCTTGTCATTCTCTGCTTGCTCGTGTGGCTGCTCCCGTGACGTGTCCAGAGCTTCTGTCTTTCTCAGGTTCCGGCGAGGTTCATAGCCACAGCAGGTGGCGATGGGTGGGGTGGGGGGGTTGAAGGTGGGCAGTCCACGATAGAAGTGTTGGGAGAATGGATGTTCCGGCCACCACAAGCACCACACGCACTCTTCCGGGGACGCTGAACCCCTTACCCGCCCCTCAGCGCCACCCCCTCCCACCTCCTCCGTTGCTTCACACCGCCACCAGCACAGCATTTCACGTGTGGCTGTCCTCACCTCACTTCCCAGGTGCTGGTGCTGCTTTGGTAGGAACGTGCCGTCCCAAGGACAGGTGCTGTGTTGTTGGAAACGTACCCGTCCCATATGCAGGTGCCGTGCCATTAGGAACGTACCATTCCAGGTACATTTGCTGTGGTAGTGGGAATGCACCGTCCCAGATGTAGGTGCTCTGCCAGTAGGAACGAACCATTCCAGGTACTTTTTCTGTGGTACTGGGAAGGTACCGTGCCAGATATAGGTGCTTTGTGGGTGGGAACATACCTTCCCAAACACTGGTATGATCGCACCCTTCCAAGAATAAGGGCTGTGTTGGTGGGCACGTGAATAACACAGCTACTGATAACATCGAAAACCCACACAGATATTTCTATGGGCGGCAACCCACCGTCTCTTTTTCAGGCGGTGTGCCATCAGACGGCTGTCGGGGCTGAAAGGTGCCATCCACAGACTCCTGGTGCTGTGGCTCAGGGCGTATGTCGGTGTTGGGAGGGAAATGAGAGCGAGTGATGGTGCGTGAGGGACGCAGACCAGAAGTAAGTCTTTGGGAAGGTCTTTATCCTCTGGTGAGGTAGAGAATGTAGCTATAGGAGGAGGAGAGGGGGCGGAGGCGGCGAGGGACGTACTGCTGGGGACGCTCTCCACTGCGTGGCTGGCCTCTCTCTCTGTACGACCTGAGGGATGTGTTGGCTTCCTCTCTGTAAGAGGCGGAAGGACCCTGCTCGTGCGTTGAAAGGAGGGGGACGAGAAGAGTGCGAAAAGAGGTGTGGGGACTGTGAGAATGGAGATGACACAAGGAAAGAGAGAGTGTGCGGGGGATAACATTTACTTAATGGTGAGTCACTGAGGAAATATGGGTTAAGTTTTACCCCGCAAGGGCGAATTCATTGGGCAACGGGTCATACTGTGTGGGGACCTACAGCTAGAAGGTACAGGACTAGCCACACTGTTGCTGCGTCGCCTGTGACACATCGACACTGTCTCATATTGGCGGGGTTGTGGCGATGAGGCCAGGTTGAAGGTCCGGAGTTCACCTCGGGGTGAATGAAACTCAGGGACATCCAGAAGGGCGTTTTGGACAGGAGAGGACAGGCGGGTGTGGGAGACGGGGGCCAGTGGGAAGTATGGACAGAAGAGGATGGAGGCGGGGGGAGGGGGAGCTAATGCTTCTGCTCCTCCCCTTCCCTCTCCCCCCCTCCCCTCCTCTTCTCTCTCTCTCTCTCTCTCTCTC
>JAUTXX010178090.1:0-15303 GCA_032273605.1 Panulirus laevicauda | reverse complement strand
CACACACACACGCTTTCGCTAATACATATTGGCGTGAACAACGCTTTAATTCTGCATCATTAATGTGCCTTGGATAACGTCCAAATTCGCCCATGGTCATCCACTAAAGATGAAGTCATAGATCTCAATCCACACTTGAACACTTGATAATTCTATTTCGTTTTATCTGACAGGACGAGCATAAGGCTCAAGACTTTCTCCATATCCCATACATCCTGTCGTACACTGACACTACCACCGCAACCATGATAACCCGAGTGTTTCTATGACCCATCTGAAAGGCCCGTGGTTGTGCATTCTACACCAGAAGCTCGGGATCTACAGCTAATACATGTATTTTTGAATTCAGTTAATGCATGAAAAGAAACCAGTTATATCGTGAAAGATCATGATCGAGAACTTACATTCTCTTAGATCATTTTCATTAGTTACAACGAGGTTTGAGTATCACTGTAATGTCGGCAGATGTATGCCAACCCTGGTTCACCAGAACTTTGTAGAACTGAAGAATTGGAACCTAGCTTCTGGAACCGAAGTGTGAATTTGAATGATACTGAACGCGACAAAACTGATATAAAAGATACTAACTTATTGTATATAACAATCATTCGTTGTACCTTTATGTAGTGAGAGAGGAAATTCTGCTTATTTTGATCTAAACAGAAATTCACGATTCCTTGCTGCTAAAAACAGAAAATTGCTTTTCAATGCGAGTTAATCGGGTTTATGATTTCGTTTAATGTATTAGCGTCCATTTTCCTTTATACATTAAAAAAGGTTGCCTATGACTTTCCATTCAGGAGGAACAATACTTTTGACAAAAAAAAGTCAACAAAATTTTTTATTTTACCTTACATTAGCATTCTGTTGATATTAACCTCTTCACATTTCTACTATCATGCCAACCAAGGTTAGAAACCTAAACAGATTGATTGATTTCAGTATACAAGAGGAACATGTGCCTTAAAAATTCTTCAGGAACACCGAAGAAAACAAGTTGGAGATTTCACGTATCGTCAGCGTTCTGAACATAGTGCTTCCTGCTGTCCAGATAAAATGTGAACCATTACTTATGGCCTGTGTCTGACGTTACAGTGACTCAAGGTTAGCCAAGATAGTGAGTGTTTTCGATCCTCTGCGTCAAACGCTTTAGAGAGAGATGTAACAATGTGCCCCTGGTGTACCGACTATTCCCACACACGCTCAAAACATCAGTGACAAGAAATTATAGCCGATTCTATTAACCTTCCTTCTTTCTAAACCCGTATCATGTATCATGATCAATAACGATTTTGTTCATAAGTAAACCGGTATACCCCGCCTGGTACTAATGAATCGTGCCACTATACCACGCCTGGTACTACTGTCTCTCACGCCTTATACCACGCCTGGTACTACCAGGTCTCACTCCTCTATACCACACCGGGTACTACTGAGTATCACGCCTCTGTAGCACACCGGGTACGACTGAGTATCACGCCCCTACAACACGCCTGGTACTACTGAGCCTCACGCCTTTATAACACGCCACGCCTGGTACTTCTGAGTCTCACGCCTCTATACCACGCCTGGTACTACCGAGTCTCACACCCCTATACCACTGACGAGAAACAAATAACCCATTTATCTCTGTGTTGAAGGAAAAGCTCTAAGATTATCGTTCAGCTTGCCATTATCTTTCGTCAAGTTCTTTGCCAACGTTACTGAAATACTAGTTACACTGTTCAACTGCTGGCTGGCTCCAGGTTTAGTTATTCACAAAAAGTATTACTGAAAATGTAAATGTACAGAATATGTAGATGGATGTTTCCATGCTTACCACGCTTTTCTGAGTATTGTGGCTGCTTAATTTTGTATAGTTGAATTAAATTGTTTTGCTGACGTGTGTGGCGTAATTTCTTTTGTGATGGTTACATGTGTTACAAGGTTACTGCTTGACACAATTATCCGGTTGGTGAGGTTACTGTGTGGCATAATTACCTTTGTGTTTAGATTATTGTGTGACATACATACCTATGTGTTATGATTGCATGCGAGACATGACTCCTTACATGACAAGGCTACTGTGTGACAAGATGACCTATTTGACGCAACGTTACGTCAGGAAGCAAATACTTCTTACGCTTGGGATCTTTTACAACTTTCTTTCCAGTTTGTTTCATCCCTTAACTACTCCTTAATATATATATATATATATTTTTTGGGTGGGGAGTAACTAACGATTTCGGGAAATACGTAGATTTTATATTTATGTGAATAGATTGCATATACATATACTGAAGCTAGTAAAGACAAAAACACACGAAATTATTGCAATTTAGGTTAGGATCGTCCGAGGAGCAAATATGATTCCTGGAAATATCGTTAAAGTGTTTGATAAATTACTAGGTCAGTAGTGACTATACTTGATAGTTCTCCATATCATATGCTTATAGAATTATCATTTCTTACTAATTCATCTATTGTACGAGGAGCAATAACTAGAAAATTCCATTTCAATTTACTATTTGAGTGATGCATTGGGGAGCTATAGTATGCACAGCAATATATAGGGAAGAGAAATAATGCCATCCAAGAGAATTCAATCAAGAAAAACAATGTGTATACAAGGGTGGATTCACGATTCTTGTGTACATGATTCCATCTTTACATACACAATATGGCTACTTACGCGGTTGGAAAAGTGGCATATTCTCTCGCATGTTCATTTACGCAGATTTATTACGTTAAAATAGAGTTTTGGCCAAATGCATAGTGAGAATGTATGGGCCCTTTATGGACCTTAATACACGAAGAGTGTGTTACAGATTCTTCGTTTGGTGGATGTACCTTGGCGTTGGTAGTCTTGAATAACACTAGCAATGAGTCAGCCAGCGGACATGAACGATATTACTATTCTCTTACTTTAAGAGATTCTCTCTACTAATATCAGGTATAACCTCGTTGATCTTATCTAGATAATTTCTAGTATTTGTATATCTAGAAATATCTATGATTACATTGCCTAAGTATCGTTGACATGTGTCAAGGATTACTCAGTATTTTCCTCCTCAACTGTTCTGCTAAAAACAAATACAACAATTTCTCGACTCTCATGTTGTCCTGTTAAAACGCATCTTAGTTGCCCTATGCCCTACTACAATGCATCTCAGTTGTCCTGCTCCAACGATTCTCAATTATCCCGTTATAATGGAAGGTTAACAACGATCTGGTTTCTATACTGTAATGTTATCACTGCTAGCTATGAATTAACGTACGGGCCAGTCCGGTTTCAAACCTTGGCCGCGGCGGTTTGTCCACAGTCAACCCTACTGTTCATCCTCACCTGGAAGGGGGGGTCAATAATTTTTTTTGTATCTGTAGGCCAGTACCGTATATGAGTTTGCCATGAGAAGGGCATTCATTCGGGCGTACTGCCACAGTTACCATATTAAAGAAAAATACACAATATAATCAGGAAAACTCCGTTCGATAATGATAGGGTTGAGAGGGTAGCGCCCCGGGCCGGCGCCATGATAATGGGGACAAGTTCAGCCCATCCGGCGTGTCTGGATGGGTTTGAAATAGGAGTGAGGCCGAGGGGGTGGGGGGGTCAGGTGCGAAATATGACGTAAGTCTTTGTTTGGAGGGAAAGTCATGAGGACATGACGCTGTACAGTTTCGCTCGTGACGTAGCGACGTGTCCCGCTGGGACTACACACACACACACACACACACACACACACACACACTCAAATGAAATATTTCATACCACTCGTGTCGCTCTTCAGCCTATGTAAATTCCACCTACAGTAGGTAACTAATGTGACCTTCGTCGTGAAGTTATATACTGCTCTCCATGACCCAGGTCAGATCGTGGTATCAAACACACTGATATAACGCAGGCAGCCTAACCCCATTTTCTAAATTATTCTTTTAAGGACTCATTTCGACAGATTTGAAATGAAAAGCATCCATCTAAAGCCTGAAGAAGATGGGCTGAAGGTGTAGAGACCCTCGCGTTCATAATCACAGTGAAGAAGGTTAAAAAAAAAAAAATAAGTGAGGTAAAACTGATAAATTTCAGGGTGCGCTAAAACTACTGACGGTACGAGGAATAGGAGAGAAAAATAAATGAAATAGACACCATGGACTGAAGATGAGGGGAAAAATAACACAGTGAAGCACAGACTGAGAGTACGACATTATCAAAGAGGCATAGCAACAGGTCATAGCTTATACGGTATGGACTTCACGCCCGAAGTGGAGCCACGAACACAGCTGAAATACTGATGCATTTGCAAATGCTCTGAACACGTTACCCATCAACACATTATTATTATTATTATTATTATTACCCAAAGACGCGAGCTGTTGGGCAGCGAATATGTGCCTGAACAGCACCGTAGTAATACGTTGCGTGTGTCACGCAAGATGTTGTGGACTATGTAGACAACAACTGGTAACTAAGACACAAAAGGACTGTTGTAGTGCATGGCTCATAACGGAATCTTCAGCACCTCACAACGTTCTCTCTCTCTCTCTCTCTCTCTCTCTCTCTCTCTCTCTCTCTCTCTCTGGTGAGACAATCCCTCCTCCAGCATCATGATTCTTTTCCTTTTTTTCTGTTAGGGAGTCACTTGACACTTAACTAGTGTGCGGCCTTATTTGGCGTCACTGTCACGCCACTGAAAACGCGCCATCATCACCACACTGTCATAACAAGTAACGGATAAACATGTTCATAAAAGTAGGATGATACAGGGATGGAAATACTGTACGTATAATAAAAGCGCGGGACTTGCATACCATACAGCCCCTACAAAGACTGCTGCTTAACCAATGTAAGAACTCTTTTGTTTTGTCAAATGCAGCTTCCAACACATATTGTTAATAGACGCCTTCTTCATCGTAACGGTGCCGTGGATTCATCCAATCAATGTATCTGGGATTAACACATGTTTACGAGCAAGGGTCATATATTTAGAAAAGTCAAGACGCTAGTGCTTATTGTCTTGGTTTATGAATACAAGACTCTAGCAGTAAAGGCTGAGCTCTGGTGGCGAATGGACGCTTCCAGTACCACCCAACAAGGGATTGAGGACGTAAACGCTGTTTCGTTTGAAGGTAACCATGTTGAGTCCATGATTCAAACACATACACCACACATATCTAATTGATATGAATAGCTAGAGTAGTATTTGAAGGTCTGTTTAGCATCTTTAAACAAGTGCATACGCTAAAAGTTTTATCTACTGGTTAAAATTTCCACTTCCTGATTTAGCATACTTCGGGGGACGTCAAGCAGAAGTGACCATAACGTTTTTGCAAATACCACGGTATATGCTCTGAACACCATTAGCGCTACGGTCTCTTACCTCTCCCAAGGACTGGTATAAGCATCTGTCCTTGATCAACATCCTCAAGAAAATTGTCACGTGGAGTGGGTGCCTCCCTGTGTAACGAACTAATGACTACTCTCCTTGTTATTAATCAAGTTAAATTCCATGAAATTTTGTAGCTTTACCTCATCCAAGTATGTGTTTAAGGACTAAGTTCAAAACATACAACCCTGAAATAGACCAACGGGCACCCTGTTTTCTGGCTTTCCCACGTCCTCCAATGTACCACTTCGTGACGCTACCACGAGCCTTGGTACCTACGAGATAACGAAGCTCTTGCCTTGGCATTACGGACAAAGAGCTGATTCTCCAGCAGATGATCCTGCTTAAAGAGAGTTTTCCCAGGTCGTATACCGATGACGAGAAGCGACGACGCGGAACTCTCAGGCTGCAGCGAGTTGGTCACCCACTACAGAAAGGCAGGGTAGCGGGAGGCGAGGGTTCCTTCCCAGCCGGAGACAGAAGAGCAGTGCCGCAACGTGCTGCCTACTCATGTGCTCCCGTACTTTTTTTTTTACGATGGAGGCTCCAGTCAAGGACAAAAGTCCACACCAAGGCCAGGCCGTGACTAAAATATGAAGAGGGTCCGGTTCATGAGAGGAATAGGAGGAACAATATCATGTGCACTTACGACGAAAGGTGGGGGAGGGGGAGGAGAGAGGGAAAGTCCAAAAAGAGGGAAGGGAAGGGGCAGGCCGATAGGAAAGACATGGGCGGGTAGTGTGTTCCACAGGTTTGAAGTGCAGTGGAAAATTAACATATGAAAACGGCCCGTCGCTGAGTTGCCAACGACCACAGAGTAATTATGTGACGCGCTAATACCTGGTCTCGCTCATAGCGGGGGCGCGCACAGCCAGCCAGCCACGCACAGGGAGCAAAAACCAGGTATTACCAATAGGGGAGGAAAGAGTAATCCAATACTGGAGCTTTGGACAAATATGTTCACGTACGTGTGTGTGTGTGTGTGTGTGTGTGTGTGTGATACCATAGTGTTGGGACGCGAGGGGAGGCGGCGGGCGATTATCTACACTACAGTAGGAGGGGGAGAGCCACAGATACGCCTCACCGCCGCCGTACTTACAACTTACTGTTAACTCTCACCCCTCGTCCATCCTTCCACACCGTGCACATGCAGGCTTCTCACCCCCACCTCACCACACGGCCTGCCACAGTCTCCACACTCCACCCCTCTTCCCCACACACACAGCGCCACCCACCCGTGCGCGATAGCAGCTCTACCACACAGGCACTTCCGTGGCGGCAACAATGTGTATGTACTCGTTCACAGGGACTAACTGGTTACTACTGATGTAACGCGTGACCATGGCTAAATAACAGAAAACATCGCGACAGCGGGTTAAGTTACGGAAAGAGGAAACCAAATTATATAAAGTCTGTTGAGTGTACCTGGTAAGCTGTGTGTGGGAGGGGAATGACTGAGAGGGTGAAGGCATGTACAGAGCATCAGATTGAGGAGCAGTGTGGTTTCAAGTGGTTGAGGATGCGTGGATCAGGTGTTTGCTTTGAAGAATGTGTGGGCGAAATAATCTGAGAGACGGATGGATTCGTATGTGGCTTTTACGGATCTGGAGAAAGCATATGATGAGGGTTGACAAAATGCCTTGTGGAAGGTGTTCAGAGAATACAATGAGAGGAAAGCTGCTAAGAGCAGCGAGAAGTTTATATCAAGACTGTAAGGCATGTGCACGAGTAAGAAGAGGAGAGTGAACGGTTCCAAGTGAAGATTTGTCTGTAGCAAGTGTGCGTGATGTCATCATGTTTGCTCAAACTGTTTATGGATGGGGTCGCGAGGAAGGTAAATGTGAGAGCCTTAGACACGGGCGAGTATGATGCAGTCTGTTGGGGGATGGGGATGAGAGGGCCTGGGAAGTGAGTCACAGTTGTTGTTTGCCGATGACACAGCACTGGTGGCAGACTCAAGTGAGAAACTCCAGAAGTTGGTGACTGAGTTTGGACTGGTGTGTGAAATGAGGGAGTTGATAACCACCCCTTGGCATAAAAAAGCACACTGCCCACGTATTCCCTGCGTGTCTTGGAAGGCGATTTAAAAGGGGCAGGAGCGGAGGGCTGAAAATCCTCCCCTCCAGCTTTAAATTTCCAAGAAAGGAACAGAGAAAGGGGCCAAGTGATTATTTCCCCCCCTCTAAGGCTCAGTCATCTATTCATAACGTTACCTCGCTAACACGAGAAATAATATACACTGTATATATATATGTGTGTGTGTGTATGGCTCTCAGCCACTTTAACACATAACCAATTACATCCTTCCCTCCGGCTCTCTTACATCACAAAAAAAGCTTACCAACAAAAGGTTAATCACCAGAGGTGTCCCACGGCCTTTCACTAAGTGTTGCCACAGCGAGACCCGACGATCATCTCTGGCTAGCTTGACCTTATTTCAGCTAAAGGGGTGGCTCCCCCCGAGATGGTGTGACCTTCTTACATCTCACCTCGTGCTTTACTAGAGCACGACGGCGGTACGACTCTTGGACACGATGGCCCCGACCTTTGACCTAATTCTTAAAATCAGGTCAAAAGGCCACTTCGTCACACCCAGAAGTCGTTACGTGACGTCGTGCTCAAGGGTCGTTCAGGCGTGTTCATGGGGTTCACCACAAGACGACACCCAGGGATCGTATCCAGCTCCCAGTACTTCGACCCCTGGTGGCTGGAAAGGGGGTGCGGAGGACCCGAGACTCCTCACCCACCAAGAGCCCAACAGACTCACACGTCGTCCGTCTTTCCAGGTAGCCAGGACATCAACCCTCCTCACCCTGACCCAGGTCCATTGTTAACAGCATCATTTTAGGACGGACGGTGGGAATAAGTGTCGACGCATACGACGGTCCTGTGCCAATCCCTCAATAGTTTATACAAAGACGATGTTAGCTTTTGAGACGTTCCCCTCCCGCCCCACACTCCTTCCAGCAACTACGCACATGATGTTGGAAGTCGCCTTTCCAGCAGGTCCCGCTACCCGAGGAGGCAAACAATGCTCCATCTACTCGTTAAGATGGTTTCTGTATCTTGGGGTTCCTCCTTCATCGCCTCACCTGCTGCTCTCCTCAGCCACCTGCTCCTCCCAGCAAACCTTACATGGCTCGAGATTCTCAAGATTATCGTACCATCCCATGATCTAGGTCCCGGGATACTGTTGCGGCCCCGGCCCCACACATCATGGCCCCAAGGGACCGTGGACACACACAAATTGGGACAGCCAGGCCACAGACCCCACGTTTGTCATGCTTCAGTGAGCTGTACTCCCTACGGAGAGGGAGGCTATCTGAGGACGCCTTTCATTCCGTGGGTTCCTCGTGCTAGTTGTGAGCACGGCTGTAAGGCTCCCGTCTGCGATAAACCTGGCGTTTGACCTCAACAGGTAAGAGGCCATGATATCATACCCAAGGTTCGCAACCCTTATAGCGAGGACTGAACCCAGAGGCCTGCGCTCAACCCGGGCTGTGGAGAAGACCCCTGAAGACTACGCAACTCCCAGGCTCACTCAGTCGTGCTTATTCAGAGTTGCAAATATCGTCTAGTCAATGCGACCAGTGGAGCCTTTATTCCTCCCACCCTCCCGTCGTATGACTTTTCAGCAGAATCATCAAGTCCTCATCCAAGACAGCTTTAAACAAAGCTGGTCCTCGACACTTGTACAACCACGGCCATAATCAAGAGATGCCTAGCAACAGAAAAACACACCTCGAGCAACAGAACCCCACTTTTCCTGAGACCTGATAAACCTGCAACACGGCGTCGCCTGCGGACCCAAGAGGACCGACCCGCACACGGCTGACTGGTGCGGGTCACACACACACACACAGGTGTGTCCACTTTGGCCAACCAAGCCTACCTTGCCAAGAAGGCTGCCAGCGGCGACGAACACCCTCTGGTGCAGCTGTCACTATCACCAGTGGGACATCTCTTGTCTGGATGATGCCCACTGGATAAACACGACACTAAACCCTTCAGCTGACAGTACAACCACCTGGGCAGCAACATTCAGGTTGGGTGCATCATGCATGCAGCCCACCTGGGGATGGCACCAATGTACCTGCGTCCCCACATAAAGAGAAGGAACAGGTGGAGATTCCGCGTATTCAACGTTTATTCAAAACAAAGTGAACATGATCTTTTTTCTCGGGTGTTGGATAACAAATAACCATAAGTATTCAAGATATAATTCGCGGTTTTCTTTTTTTTTTGTTTAATTTCGCTTCAAGGTCGCGATTCTATTGGGAACGAGGTGGTGGTGGTGATTGCAGAGGGCGGTCGAACGCAGAGCGTCAGGTTTTGGAGGAACTGTGTGGCTTCTGGAGAGGCAGACGATGCGAGGACGAAGTGTCTGCTTTGACGAACTAGTGTGGGAAATATCTGGAGACCGGGAGGATGACATGTTCTACATCTGGAGGAAAAAAGAGGTCTTCTGGAAGGCGCTACGATTATATGGGGAAAGTTACAGTGAAGAGTTTTTGCCCAGAAGAAAAAAAACCGTATGCGTGAGTATGAAGAGAACACGGGCGAGTGGTTCTGTGAGAAGGTGGGTTTTGAGTCGGTGAGACGTGATGCCACAATGACTTGAATGTGTTCGTGGACACCGCGATGAGGAAGGTGAATACAACTGTCTCCAAGACTAAGGCGGCAAGTCCACACTTGGGGAGAGCGAATTGTGGATGGATCAGCCAGTCCGGCAAACGACCGGACTTTGGTGGCAAACTCCCGAGACAAACTGCAGTTGTTGACAGTTTGGGAGCGTGTGAAAGGAGAAAGTTGTGTACGTGGCCAAAAGTGTGGTAATGTGGTGAAGCAGTGGAATGAGAAAGGATGGTCAGACTGAGTTGGAACAGGGAGGACGTGGAAACCTTTGCTTCCATCCACGGACGATGACACTTTATTTTGTGCTTTAGGGGAAAGGAGGGAGTTATACACTCGAGGAATCACATCTCTTGAAAATTCTTGTGTAATACATCATCTTCTATACATACAAAGTGCTTAACGTTCTTTTTAACAAGCTTCTACTAATATTTCACGTTATGGGCCTCTGCTTGCTAAATCCTTACCTCTTTCGAAGAACCATTCATAGATGACTTCATCAGTCTGGTTTTCAATCTGAGAACGCCTCTTTCTCGTCTCTCCTTCATGGCGGGCAAATATATGGCCTCTAACTCTCATGTTTTAACTTTTCAGTTCCCTAAATTGTTTAAATCGGTTTTATAGCTTCTGTACTACTAGATATGAATATTAGGACAGGATGAAAACTGTGGCCACTTTGATTTCAGAAGTTGGGTGCGACCAGTTAAACATCATACAGTTTCAGCGCATTTAAGTAATGAGGTGGGGAAAAGACGTTTTGTTACGTTACCGAACAAACAAACATAAATTGGCAATGCTACCTTTAGCAACAGCGGTAATCCAAATGTTGCCAAATCTGGGACAGTCCCAGCCCCACACCGTTGGCCCGCCTTCCCATGACCCCTCGCAGGCCCACACACTCCCAAATAGGAGTTATTTCTAGACTGGACCTATTTCTAGACCTACTTATACACCTCTGACGTTATCATTACTGCTAACAGGTGCACAGCGATCTGAAGAAAATACCCTGTGATGTACACACGACAAACAACTATCCTTCTATGAATGCGCGTCCCCCTGACGTCAGATGGAACAAAAGAATTACGAAATCGTTCTGCGTTGTTGCCATATACGGTGCACACCAATGGCCAAACGAACCATATATATGTAAGCTGCGGAGTTAAGAAACCTCCGAGGTCTTTAATAACGACTAAATCTTAGAAAATACTTCGACGTATGGATTATACGTAAGTTCAGAATACATCTGGCGTCAGCTTTATTAAAGAAACCCAAGGCAGCGTTATGGTATCGGAGGACGTTCAATGAAAAGGCAGAGTTGTTCTCTCACGTTAACCACGGTAGACGGTAGAGAGCCAGAGACCACCAGCACATATACACGATTCCATTTAAGACTGCCCAAGTATTTCCTGATTTGATTTGAAAGTATCTCACGTCCTAAGCCCTCACTCATTCTTCAACCCACGCGCTAAGTTAGACTTGTATGTTAAAAAGCCACCCGGCGTGCAAATCAATTCCCTATACTTCGCTTTATGTAATAAAAAAAGCTACAAGTTTATTGACCGTAATGAAATAAGATGTTCAACAAGTACAGTACCTACCCCCAGAAAATGACGTTAAATTCTTGAAGACAGTTCGCAAAACCAGTCCTCCCCACAACTAAAAAAAACTCTCAAAACACGACGGTTCGACCCTTGAGCACGACTGTTACAACTACTAACAGCATCGGTACGACCCTTCGAATGGCACGGCGGTCAGGTTAACAACCAACTCCAATCTAGAAGCAGGTGCTCAACAACTAAAGTCATAATTTCCAGTGTTGGAGATTTCAAATCGCTGACATCTTGTTAGCACAGTTCCCCACTGCCTTGTGACGTCTTTGGACCAGTGGTCCTTTCCCGCGTAATGGTTTGTTATACACCAAACCTGCTCCTTCGCCACAGTGCCACTCCTTATTCAGAGTGCACAAACACATACACATAACCACATACACCATAAAGGTCTCTGTGGTTTTGTGATCAGCATTGCTGACCATAATTCATGCACGGGATTCAGATCCTGGTCGCGGCACAGTCGGCCAACAGGTAATATAACTGTATGTTCTCCCCATGGGCATGAATAATCAAGGGATACCTTGCTATGACTGGTGTGTGTGTGTGTGTGTGTACATAAATGGAATGAAAAACATTGTGCAAATTCCTTCAATAACACATTAATTACACAATGTGTAACTTATTGCCTATTGTGATAACCCACTTGAACCTGAACGGGAAGTTTTAAACTTGTGTGGTTACTTCCGTTTTAGTTTATTTTCACCATATACTTCACCAGCCAAAACGCCATGACGTGGGCAAGATATTCCAGGCATTAGACAAACCCGAGGACACATTCATACAAATATAGATGAATATGAGGCAAAGAAAAGAAGGGTGCACGTAAGAAGTTATTACATTCCTGGGGCCTCATCTTTTACACGGGGTGACCAAACATATGTCGCATATCTTAGTGTGTAATTCAGGTTTAATGTATGCTACATCTTCCTGAACCTAAGTCGATCCATTCTGACACCCCAAGTGTATGGTTTACACATTCTACAATTCCGATGTGGTGACGCACAACTGAGTATTTTGTCTACACCCAAGTCCCTCTCACAAGTAAGCTTTCCAACTGGCTACCTGCAGGACGATAACCATAACCTGGTCTTCCTAGGGTTCTTGTGTCGTCTGTTCACTTTACCATATGGTTTGGTTCTCCTTCATCCCTTATGCATTTAAACAAGGCTCGGGGCCTTCTGGTGAGTAGTTTGTTACAATCTCAAATGTTCAACCTTACCTGCATTAATTTTCAGAAATAATCAATCTTTCAAGAAAGACATCTACAAATAATAAAGAAAATAAACTCGCTTATCTTCCACATATCAATATTAACCTATCTTGCATTCTAAGTACATCAGTAATAACCACATATACACTACCTCACCTACATTTTAATAAGATTCATTGCATTCTACATACCAATAATAATCTTTCTTACCTTCTATATAACAATAATAATCTCACTTACCTTCGACTCACTTATAATAGTCTAGCATACCTTCTAATCCCTCAATAAAAGCCTTCCTTACTTTCTCCACACAACAAAAATTGTCTTGTTTACCTTCTGTACACATTGCTAATAGCCTGGTTTACCTTCCACACACTGATAATAGCCTGGCTTATCTTCTACATACTGATATTAGCCCGGCTTACCTTCTACACACCAATAATAGCGTTGCTTAACTTCTACACAACAATTATGTCCTACCTTGCCTCCAACACACCAATTATAGCCTGGCTTGCATTCAAAACATTACTTTTAACACACCAATTATAGCCTGGCTTCCCCTCAACACATTATTAACAGCCTTATTTACCTTCAACACACTAATAATAGTTTGACTTTCTGTACACTTACCAAGCCTCACCTACCCTTAACACACATAAAATACCTTCACTTACCTTAACATACTAATAACATCCCCACTTTCTTGCTCCACTCCATTTATAACTTCGCTTGCCTTACTAATACCAACAGCAGCCTCGGTTACCTTAGCAATACCAAAAACAGTCTGGCTTGCTTTCTGAACACCAACTATAGCCATGCCTGCCTTCCAATTACAATTAATTGCCTCGCTTCCCATAAAAATATCAAGGGCATTCTCGCTTGCCTTCTGCCCACCAGTAATAGCAATACCCATCGTCCAAATCAAATCCACAGAACTCTAACGCCATAAATAATCTGCTTCCCTTTTAAACACCACCATCAGCCCCCTTACCTACCAAATACCATGATCACCAGCCCCTCATCATCTACTTACCACCAGCACCATCAGCCCAGTTACCTACCAACTACCCCTACCACCATCTCCCCATCACCTACTTACCACCATCAGCCCCCTCATCAACCAAACACCTCAGCCCCTCACCTACTTAACGCCACGATCTGCCCACTCACCTACCTATATCACCTCTACCATCAACCCTCACCATCCAAACACCACCACCACAACCACCAGCCCCTCGCCTGCTGAAAAAAACACCACAACAAACCACCACACCTTCCGACCACCATTCTAAACTCTAACAAATTAGTTACACGGTGAGAAAGTACCCAGTCAACGTAATAATGCCCTAGGTATAAAGTCAAAAATTCACTTTCCCTACCTGTATATAAATGAGAAAACATTTACAGAAAATATCTGATCCAAATAAGCTGTGTCAACAGACTGGAGGCGATAAACGCGAAATATGCAGGCCCACCGATGGACAATGTGAATCTTAACATTCTACACTTGAGGCACGTATATGAGAGGTAAGCTCCAGGGGAAAGGATAGTAAAGGTGGACTCGCCCACGCTTCCTGCAAGAGAAAGGCAGACATGGTTACTACCAATCAAAATTCTCTACCGATTCTGCTATTATTGACGCGAGTAGTTCTTTGAAATGTGGTGGTAGCGATCGACAACCAGGCACGGGGAACTAAGCAAGAGAGAAGAGTAAAACGGTGAGAAAAGTTCAAATATCAAATCATTTAGTAGTGAACGAATGCATTAAGCAAAATAAAGGTCAGAGAACAACAACAGCAAAAAATACAACCTTACGGCCTCAGGGTGGCGAAGCAAGGGTAATAAGTGAAGCTAGCGACAATAAGCATTGCGATGGAAAAAGTTAGTGATGGAACGAGGGTAGTGAAGGAATGTGGGCGGCGATGGAGGGAGTCTTAAATTTCAAGACAATCAATAGAAACTAAGAAGCATGGAAACCAATTGTTCACAACAACGACATGCAAAACTAAAGAACATATATTATTGCAAACATGAGAGCACATGAGAAAAGGTGCCCTGGAGTGTCTAACTCCCTCATTGTATGTGTTTACAAACACATACACACGCACTCATCCACAATAATGCAAGCACACAACAGCATAATCTTTTTCATCCAAAAACTTTCTCATTTCTCCTTTCACTTTTTGTTTACTGCCACTCCCTAAAGGTTGGCTACGCCTTTGGGGCGATAGGCTTGCCAATCACGTAGCCTTGTCCAAACAACCACCAGCCCTGCTGCAAATCTCCCAAAGTACTTTTAGCTAAGCTACCAGAGAACGACCAGAGTAAATCGCATTTTATTCAGCCAGACTACCAGTCAAATATCTGACGCCAGCTCCCCCCACTCGACTTACTCTAAATATTTCACAAATCGGCCCCAATATCTCTTCATCCTCTCTCTCTCTCTCTCTCTCTCTCTCTCTCTCTATATATATATATATATATATAT